>JAINVK010001168.1:0-82247 GCA_030068075.1 Paguma larvata
GTGAATCCAAATGCTAAGATGTGTCTGAGGATGGATCCCATTCACTCATCAGGTCTCCTATGGGCCATAGCAATAAAAAGAACGTGGGGAACTCCCGTTATATGGCAGGATTTGAGAATGAACTGTTCTGGTAATAAATACAGAGATTGCCAATTTTCAAATAGTTAGGTTCAAAGAATATGTGGAAAAAGGATTAACATTAAAAGTGCCATGAACTTATTTTGAACTACTTTTGATGATTCAAGAGTCACTTACAAGACAAAGGACATGAATATTAAGCGATCTAATTACCAAGAATACAAGAAAAAAAAGTAGGGAGACCATTCTTGTCCTAAAGACCCGGACAATCCATTGGAGACAAGATTTTCATTAATCGCACTAGAAAACAAAGTAGCAGCAGCAAGGGCCTCAGAATTACCTCTGGGAAAACCAATCCTCATCCGTCAGATAGGCAAGGAGCAGTTGAAGATCATCTAATTAAAGAATGGCCACGTTTTGCTTTTTAATTTTTCCAGTGCCTTTCCATTTCCCTAAATTGATCAGCTGTTATAAATCCCAGGTATAATTGGCCTCACGGACAGCGTATACAAAGGAAAGTTAAAGCACTCCCTTCTGCAAAATATAAATGTGTCTGACACACCTAATCTCACTGGTACACTCACACACAAAAAGAGTTACTACGAAGTCATCAACCTTTCCAGTTGGACTCCTTAACTGTGTTTTATTAAGAATGATGTCATGCACTACTCCTTAGTTTCTTTAAAAAAAAAAAAAATTCTACATTTCTTTCCCCATAGAAGCATCTAACCATAAAGATAGTCTTCAGACGGCAGCCATTTGAAACTCACCCAGGAGGCTTCAAACACATGAGGAAGAAGGCCAGAGAGGGGAGGTGGGGTGCAGAGGAGGAAGATAAATAAATAAACAGATCCTAGAAATAGGAGTTCTTGTTGTGCAGCCCTTCAGTGTGAAGGCACTCTGGTAAACACTTAACAAACACCTCATTTCATCTCATTTCACAAGTTCAAGGCATAGAGTTTATTATCTCTATTTAGCGATTGGGAAGCTAGCCTTGAAGGCTTTGAGTAAATGACCCAAGATCAAAAGTCTCACACCTTGGCCTAAGTCTCTTGCCCTGGCCCCAGCCACCGTGCACTGGTACCCAGAACCCGGTGAGCAACTGGCAGACTGCATGCGGTGCCCAGGGTCTTCTGTCAGGACGCCAACACCTCCGAGCTCCTACCTCTCACGGCAGGACAGGGAGGCCTGGAAGAGCCAGGCTGCTAACAATGGACCAACCTATTTCTCCTTCCCGCTAAACTCTTAACCGCTTAAGGACAGATGTCTTGTCCACTTAATTTTCATCCCCTCAGTTCCCAGGTTGTTGCTCTGGGCACAGGGGGCTTGGAAAAACTTGGTCAAACTGACCTTCACAATTCTTTCCGCTCCTCGAACAGGTTTACCCAATGAGTGGGAACACAGTCGGATGTAACCAAAGCACACCTTTCTCCATTTCCCTAATGTCTTCACAAACCCACCCTGTAACCAAGTCCTTTTCTCTGTCCCCAGATGTCACCTTGGGCGGATCCCACGGCTTTTCCCAAGCACTCTTAGAAAATATAACGTGTAACTGATAAGCACCCAACAGTAGTCCAGATTAACATTACATCCAAAGCTCTAGGTAGTTGGCAATTGTGCCTCTCATCTCTGTGCCCCGCCCCCGCCACAGCTGGCCCAATCACTGAGGCCATGGAGGAAGGGAAGTTATTTCCCATTGCTGATCTACCTCCTCTCCCATCTGGTACCTGCTCTTCCTCCAGTATCAGGCCCAGGAAGAAATAATAAGAGGACAGGAGCAAGAAAGTCATGTTTGATGGGAACGGTTATATATTTGGCATCCAGAACACTCTCTTTTTCGTAGATCTTTGTGGGTTCTTTAAAGACCTCTTTATCAGGACGCCAGGGTTCAGTCAGTTAAGCATCAGACTCTTTATTTCAGCCCAGGTCATGATCTCATGGTTCATGAGCGTGAGCCCCGAATTCTCTCTCTCTCACTCTCTCTCTGCCTCTTCCCCATTCACAGTCTCTGTCTCTCTCAAATAAATAAAAACCTTTAAGCAAATAGTTTTTTAAAAAGACCTCTCTGTCTCCTTAACAAGGGCCATGTCTCTCCTCCTGCTGTTCCCCTATGACACATCCATAGACATGGGGTTGCCAGCACTCAACCCCTCTGTGCAGTTCCTATGCCTCTCCAGCAGGTTCTACTGGGAGGGATATCTATAAAAATAGTCCCTTGCGGGGCACCTGGGTGGCTCAATCGGTTAGGCAGCCAACTTCAGCTCAGGTCATGATCTCACAGTTCGTGAGCTCGAGCTCTGCGTCGGGGTCTGTGCTGACAGCTCAGAGCCTGGAGCCTGCTTCGATCCTGTGTCTCCCTCTCTCTCTGCCCCTCCTCTGCTTTGCCTCTCTTTCTCTCTCAAAAATAAACAAACATTAAAAAAATAAATAAAAAGTCTCTTGTGTTGGTTCCCCACTGGGTTCCCAGAAAACTATTTTCCCACGGTTTGTGTAAATTGAAACGATTCCCAGAACATCTTCTGTCTCCCACCAAGCAGGTGCAGATCCAGCCTCCGCCTGCTGACCTCTGACTTCCCCGGGAGGTGTACTAACCATGTCTTTTATTTTCCTTTTTCTGATGCTTGAACATCTGAGGACTTGCTGACCCTAAAGAGACTGGGCCTCTTAGGGTTAGCCAGTTCCTAGAGATGGTAAATAATTTACCTGCGAGGGTACTTTTCACATGCAAACCAACCAATCTAGAGCCCACATCTCCACACACCTCCCCTCTCACCCCTTATCCTCCAGACTACGGTTTACCTGCCCTAATCATGCCAGGACCAGGCACCAATCAAGCAGAGACAGCTCTTAGGCCCAGAGCCCACTAAAATTATTCATACTGGCTAATTCTCAATCTGCTTACTCTGCCTCACCGTTCCTTCCTGCAGAAACCATAATAAAGCCTCTTACTCATAGTTTGTCCCTGTGCCTGTTGACTAATCTAGTGCCTCCCTGTGTGCACCCACCCCTGTGGCGTAGCATGCCTTGTCTTCTTGGGAACTGTGAGTAACAGCCCATCTTCCCAATGACAAGAGTCTCCCGATCTGTTGTCCTCACTATACTTCACATTTTCTATTAATACACTGTATTTTACACAGGAGGGCATCAAACACCAGACCCTCTGTTTCCCAAGCTCCTGGGAACATTTGCTCAATTCTCTGAGCCCCTGTGCTTGGCTTAAGTTACAGGGACTCGTGCTCCACCCACTCCCCTGGGGAGGAGTAGGGTCAGGCTACAACCCTCACCAAAGGCTTTCGTACTCTCCGGTCTCTCTTTGAACAACCTCCAACATCCTTCATAAGTTTGAGGTAAGCGATAAGTGAAAGGTAACAGAATCATGTTGACGGATCTTCACACGTTTCACGTGGGTGGTGTGCCGCCATGATTTTGTTATCAGCCCCAGGCATTAGCCAAAATGAACACAGAAAGAGTCTCATTTTAATATCCCCTCACACAGGTCTCCTGACTCCATGCATCTCTCCATTTTGGAGCCTTTGTATAGTCACGAAGTTGTCAAAGTTGGGTCTAGAAGGAGCTTTAGTCATCAGCTATGAACTCACTTTGTTTTATACATGGAGAAACTGAAGCCTTCAATAAGTGAAGTGTTTATTCCAAAGCCTTACAGGAAATTAGAAGAAAGCAGAAAGAAGGAAACAGATAAATAAATAAACCAAAGCAAAGCAAAATAATCCAAGAGCAGCAATAATAAAAACTCCACCTAAACACTGGCCTTGTATTAATGTACCAAGGTAGACACCAGCTTCTTTGAGTAGGGGCTCAATCTCTGTGTTTCAGCGGGCCCCTGTGCACACATCACTGTGACCACTTGTTGTAGCTGTTGTCTTGTTCCTTGTCTCCTTCCTAGACTCGGAGCCTCTTGAGGACAAGGACAAGATCCCACTTGGCTTCAAAACTCCATCAAAAATTATGGGGCACTAGACTGGCTCAGTCAGTTGAGCATCCAACTTCAGCTCAGGTCAGGATCTCATGGTTCATGAGTTTGAGCCCCACATCGGGCTCTCTGCTATCAGTGCAGAGAGCCTGCTTGGGGTCCTCTGTCCCCATCACTTTCTGTCGCTCCCCCCCCAAAAAAATAAACATTTTTTAAAAATCAACAATTACTACACACTTTCCATAGTCAAGATCGGGGGAGAAAAAAAAAAGCACCTGGGTGCTCTGTCAATTAAGCTCTCGACTCTTGATTTCCGCTCAAGTCATGATCCCAGGGTCATGAAACCAAGCCCCATGTCAGGCTCTGTGCTGACAGCACCAAAGCCTGCTTGGAATTCTCTCTCTCCCTCTCTCTCTGTCCCTTCCCCACTCACACATACATACACACACGTGAGGGCCAAAGAGATTCTCTTTCTCTCACTCTCTCGCTCTCTCTCAAAATAAATAAGTAAACATTTACAAAAAAAAAAAAAGATCCTGAAATAAAAGAATATGAATAAGCTGTGGTTCCTGCCCTCAAAGAGCTTGCAATCTAATTTCAGCAAGTAGAGGATGAGGGGGATGAAAATAAACAGATAATTTCAATATAAAACAGTAAAAGTAATCACCGCAAGATGTCCAAGATCATATGAGGATGTCATAAGAGGATAGCCAAACAGACAAAGGAGGTCTTCCTGCAGAAGGAGGAAGGAGGTCTTCAAGCTTTGTCTTGACGAATAGCAATTAACATGTAACGCTTGGGAAAGGAAGGGATGACAGAGGGTGCTTGGGGCGGGAGGCAGGACCTGAGCCTAAAGTCATGCTATGTGCCCTGGACACAAGCCCTGGAGAGTCAAGTTCAAGGACAGGAGCAATGGGAAGTAGGCTACAAGGCAACCTGGGTAGAGGAAGGGAGAGGTAGAGCACATGAAGGAGCTTCAATTTACTCAAATTGAGGTTTGTGGGGAGTCATTGAAAGGCCAGGAAGTGATGGGGAGAGATTCGCAGGTGCTCAGAGAGAGAGCAGCAGGAATAGGGATTTTGCGAGAGTGCTGCTGACTGAATCACACCTGCACGTGTAGACTCCTGACAAGCGATGCTCTTCTAAATGTATCGAGTCAAATTCCCATTCTCGGTCCCACTTCATTTACCTCCAGGGATTCTAGAACCCGCAAAACTGATTTGATCTGTGAGGCTTAAATTAAGACAATCTCTGATGAATCAGGCCAACTGGTCACCCAAAGCAATGTTGCTTATGTCGACATTATTCCAACCTCGTGTTGGATGTGAGCCTCCTGAAGGCATCGGAACAGAACCAGGAAGAACTCTTTACTGAGCTGAGATCTTGGCAAATCCTTTCTGGGCTGTTTCATGCGGTGATGAAAAAGAAAATGTTTTTAATTATTTGCTAACTATGGTGCCTCCTCCTCTAAAATATACTGCAGATTTAATCCAGGAAGTTCAAACTGGCCTACATTTATTTCATCACATTCTGTAGGAATTGATTTAGGGAATAATTTTACTCAGTGGTGGAAATGAAAAAAGCACGCAGGCCTGAAAATTCGAACCCCCTCCGGCCAACAGGCAACTGGTTTACAGTATGCAAATACCTTAGCAGGCATCCCGGTGGACAGCATTTTCCCTTCTCCACTTTGAATTAGTCCTTTGGAGCTTTAAAAACTTAAAATCAGAAGTTTCCTTTTACCAAGGGTCAGCCCTGGAAAATTGTTCCCTACCCCACAAAACATACTCCCTTTTGGGATTCCCAAGCTGAGGTTGATTTCCTGCATTTACCAAGTGCTTATTCTCATTACTGTTTTATGTCCTCTAATTGAGGAAATTCTCTCTTTCCAAAGGCGTAACTATTTCCAACAAGATCCCACTGTTTCTCTGCAAGCAGCGTGCCAGGAGAATTACTGCTATACATTTCAATACTTTCGTATTTCTGCCAGCCAAAGGAAGGAACTTCACCAACATCATCCCCTCCCTCAATCAAGATTTATTTATTTCCACATCGACACAGGAACCAACAGAGAATAACCTGCTGATTCCCTTGAAGCAAGAGGCTTGCAGGCCAAAGTTTTAAATTACTGTTATTTATCCCTTCTTCCATCTATTATAAGACATCTCCACAATTATCTATATCTATCTCCTCACCCACCCAAGTAAAAAAAATGACTCAGGGCCAAGCGTTGGGGGTGGAGGTTGTGTGAGGGGTGGGGTAAGCCATTTTAAAGGAATGCCAAATAACCAAAACAGTGTATCTAAAGTCAGCAGGATGCTTCTGGAATGGTGTCATAATTACAACTATTATTATCTTATTGGATTTGTATAGAAAGCACCATGCTTGAACAAAAGAAAAGCTCACAGTTAAAATGACTCTCCCACGGTTATAAAACTAGAAAACAGCAAATTATGGAGCTGGAGTCTTACAGTTTTTAGGCTGCCTGACTCCACACACACAACATTCTTGCCAGTGTGTCTGCCATACTAAAGAGAGAGTGAACATTTCCCATGCTAAGATCAGATGGGACCCGTGGCTGCATTTCAACGGTATGTGTCCTTCAAGACATAACAACCGCTGGCATGGAGGCAGAAAGAAGTGAATGCTTGTGCACTGTCGTTGGATTGTAAATTTCCACTCTGGAAAACAGTACGGAGGATCCTCAAAAAATTAAAAATAGAACTACCATATGATCCAGCAATTGCACTTCTGGAAATGTATCCAAAGGAAATTAACACTCTAACTCGAAAAGATACCTGCATTGCCATGTTCACGGTGGCATTATTTACAATAGTTAAGACATGGAAACAACCTAAGCATCCATCAATAGATGAATGGGTAAAGAAATTGTGGCATATATACACTATGGAATATTAGTCAGCCATAAAAAATGAGGAGATCCTACCCTCTGCAACAACATGGATGGAGCTTGAGGGCAGGATGCTAAGTGAAATAAGTCAGAGAGAGAATGACAAATACTGTATGATCTCACTTATATGTGGAATCTAAAAAAGCAAGACAAAGCTCATAGAGAAAGAAATCAGACTTGTGGATACCAGAGGGAAGGGCTGCGGAGGGAGAATTGAAAGAAAGGTGATCAAAAAGTACGAACTTTCAGTTATAAAATAAATAAGCACTAGGGACAGAATGCACAGCATGAAGACGGTAGTGAGCACTGCTGTATGGTACCTGGGAAGCTGTTAAGAAAGCAAATCCTAAGAGTTCTTATCACGAGGAGAATAATTATTTTTAATTTTCTCCTTTCTTCCTTTGTATTATGTCTATATGAGAGAATGGATGTAGGCCAAACCCGTTGCAACAATCATTTCACAATATATGTAAATCAAACCATCATGCCGTATGCCCTAAACTTGTACAGTGATATATGTCAATTATTTCTCAATAAAACTGAAAAAAAAGGGTCCTTAATAATCAGTGCTCTTAAAATTGTGTAAACCCCACAATTGTAAAAATCAGCTCAGCCATTATGCCTGTGATACTTTATGCCTTGCTAAATAAATTCCTCCTGAACTGAAATGCAACCCTTCTATAGCACTATTTCCCTATTCAAATAATTGCACTAACATCCCATTATCAAATGAATGCCTTAGTGAGTGGGTGTCAAAGCCCTTCATTTTCAAACAGAGACTCAGGCGCGAAACCCCAGTGGGCCCTTCTGCTTCCCTAAGCTGGAGTACATTGTGGCGGACCAAAGGGCGGATCTAAACAATGCTCTCTAATGGTTGAAGCTCAATGATAGTTCCCTTCTGTCTACTGTTGGTATGCTTGGAATTTTACCATAATATAAAGTATTTTTTTAATTATACTCTTAGAGTACACTGTCTCCCAAACTTCAAAATTTTGGCCATCTCCTAATTGTATTCTTATATAATATTTTTCTTTATACTGACTTTCATTTGACCCACTGTTTCAACAAAACTTGCGCTAATAATAATGTTCATGAAATCCTAGTTTAAATGTGCTAGTAATATCATCTTCTAACATACATTAAAATCTACATGTAACTATCAAAGTAGAAATATTTCTACATATGACATCAACAATAATCATTCATACTGACAATGAATATACAAATCCTACTTCGGGAAATGCCAATAGGAGAAAAGTATTGAACCTTGGTCCTTCCTTATTAAGAACATCAAGACAGGGGGTACCTGTCTGGCTCAGTTGGTAGAGCATGTGACTCTTGATTTCAGGGTGGTAAGTTCAAGTCCCATGTTGGGTGTAGAGATTATTTTAAAATAAAATCTTTATATAAAAAAAAAGAACATAAAGTAGTTCAATTACATTGAAATGAAAGGGGAGTTGTTGAGGAGAAAAGTAAAGGTTGGCTGGGGCCACGCTGAGAAAGATCTTGAATGAAACTCCACTCTGGCAATTTCTCAGTTATTTTGTGTTTTTTCAGGACCAACCTCCACAGTTTTAGGGGATACTGGTCAGGTAATTTTTAGAATATACCTCAGTATGGGACTCATTGGATCCCATATTAGACATGGATTATGGGATTTGGGGAATCCACAGAGATGAAGTCCCTTTGTCATTACACAGGGGGTATGTGACAGTAACATGAAGTCACCAGGGGTATTCACCTTGATCATTTTGGTTAAGGTTTATTGACTATAAAGTTACTATTTTTCCTCTTCTATATTCTATTCATTGTAGATGAGTCACTAAGTCCAGCCCACACTTGATTGGGGGTGAAAGTATATAGGAGAAGTAAGCTCCATCTCCCAAGCGGTAGAATAGCTTACACATATTATTTGGAATTCTTCTGGAAAGAAGATTTCTCTCCTTTATTTTTATTTATTTATTTACTTATTTATCCAATTATTTCTAGTAGTATGGGCCCATGCATATTCATTTCATATTTTGGATTATAATTCAATACTCTAAGTATTTTTTTTTACTTATTTGAATTGTTCCAGCTCTGGCCATCGGGAGCTCTTTCAGGCCTGTGCTTGTGTCCCTTTGTCCTGCCTCTATCCTTTGGTTTTTTGAGCACTTCTTTATTTCCTGCCACTACAGGGTTCTCCAGGTAAGCCAGGTATTTTCGCTGCTCTCTCCCCAGAATCAGCCGTTTCTCCGAGGAAGCCTAGTTCATTTAATGGCGAACAGTGTTTAGAAAACAAGATCTGGGTGCTTGGTGTGCTCATGCTCGTCCGCTCTCACTGCTTCCAGACCAAGACGCTTCCTTCTAAAGCATAAATAAAAAGAGCGATGGGGGTGGGGGAGGAGGTCAGACAAAGGGTCTCTGGGTTTTTGTTGTGCTGACCCCAGTAAGGACAGAGCAGCGATTTACATTCCGGCCTCTCTCGGTAAGCAAAAATAAATCCCCCAGTTTAGTTAGTTGGGAGGGACAATGAAGGTAGGTGACTCAGAGGATGCCAGAATTGGAGTGAACTAGAAGATGGGGCGAGGAGCAGGCCGTGGATGACAGTTCGCCCCAGTTTGCTGAGGACTGGCCAGTTTTATGCCCATTGTTCCAGTGTAGTTATTAATAGCACCCTTTTCACTTTCGAAAGTGTCGCAATTTGGACAATAACTAATCTGGTCACCGTAGAAACTGCCTTTGTGATGGCTAAATCGCTGACGGAAAATTGAGGGTGTTTTACTACGTCAAACAGTGTAATTATTCCCTTGTACCTCTTATAGAAATTTCCAGGAAGACTTCAACCATTTTTCAATATTCCTTGGATTTCAAAAGTGCTTCTGTTAAACTTTCTGGCACCCAACTGGCCTCCCTGGGCAATGGCCTCCAAAGAAGTCAAGAGCGTCCATCTGATAAACCCATTGTTTTCCAGGGCACCTGGGTGGTTCAGTCAGTTAAGTGTCCGACTCTTGATTTCGACTCTGGTCATGATCTCACTCTTCATGAGTTTGAGCCCCACAATGGGCTCTGTGCCAATACCACAGAGCCTGCTTTGGAACCTCTGTCCCCTTCTCTCTCTCTGCCCCTCGCCTGCTAGTTCTCTCTCTCTCTCTCTCAAAAATAATAAATAAATTTTAAAAAATGAAAAGCTCATTGTTTTGTAATTTAATTAACCCCAGCAACTTTGCTAGGTTTATAATCTCTGAGCTGCTTCCAACTACGGCCCATTTGGTGCCCTCAGAGCAAATATGACAAATGGGAAGGAAAAAATTTACCCTCTAATAATCTTTTTTCCCACTCACTATCCTCGTCAGCCAGCTGTATCAATTACACATTCACCTTCTGGCCACGTCTTCCTCCATCGTGTGTCCTTGCCATCCTCCAAGGTGCCATCTTGAAAAAGACAGACACAGTGGGCAGTAAGCTCAATTCCATCCTCTACGATTCAGGTTTTGAAATTTGGAACTGATGTTTATATGGCAAAAACTGTTTTCCCCTTGCATAAAAAAGGCAGAGAAAAATCATACAATGTAATCTGAAAACGCCAGTTGTCCACCCAACGAGTAAAACTTCCAGCATTTCCTGGCAACAGCAGATTGCAGGGAAAATGCAACGTGCTAAACTTGGAATGTAGATGAACATTCACTTTTAAATAGGTTTCATAAAGCAATACTCGCTCCAGGAATTGTGGTCCTCGAAAATTTAATCAACTGCAAAAAAGCCATAATCGTTTGTGCACGTTTGAGAATTAAATGGTTTGAAATATTTGGACTAGAAGGGTCTCCTGGTTTCTCTCAAACTAAGTTGCTCCAGCAAGGGTTACCTAAGTGCAAGTAAGCCCAGGTGACATTTTTATATTTCCAGGAAGCTCTTGTGCCAAGATTCAGCCCACAGAGAATGATCAGGTCTTCATTAAAACTCCCACAAGTAGGATTTGAGACCAGGAAATAAGACATTCTCACTGCACCTATGTGTTTAGCACCAGGGCTCAGACTGTAAGAGCTGCTCAGGAAACAGGTCTCGGTCCTGGCAGAGGGTCTGTGGTAAAACCCGAAGCTCCTACCGCGGCTTCCCTACTTCCTGCCGTAAGGAGAGAGGGTCGGCCTGGAGGTCAGAAGGCAGGTGTGAAACAGCCTTGCCGGAGAGCCTCCCTCGGCCTGGCGTCCTGAGGAACTGAGAATGATGTGGGCCAGAGTCAAACCCGAGAATATCTGGGGAGCCGGCCTGAGGTCCCCAAGTGGCGCCCCTTCCCCTCCCCACCTCTTCCATCTGCCTCCAGGTCAGGCATGGCCCTGGGCTGATCGTGCTCATGGTGGGTATCAGAATCACCTGCAAAGCCTCTCACACTTCACACGACTGTGTTCCCAACTCAGAGCAGTAATTCCAGCAAGAGTTGCATCAGCCGTGTTCATCACTGATGCCATCCTTGCGGGGATTTGCACAAAGCGAGAGAGAGAGTAGGCTGTTGGTGCTGGGTTGTAGGTCTGGGAGGCTGGCGCTCTTGTTCTGATATAGCTCTTAACCTGCCATGTGATTTGAGAGATATAGCTCAGCCTCGCTGGGATCCAGTTTCCTCAAGTGCAGAACGAGGGTTTGAAGCAGGTAACTGTGGTATAATGGGACGTACGCAGGACCCGGAGTCACAAGTCCTGGTTTTAAAACCAGAGCACAGAACTTAACCACCCTGTGTCTCAGTCTCCTTTCCTTTGACATGGGGGTGAGGGATGACAATGCCTTTATTACAAGGCAATTTGGAGGGTCAGATAAGATGATGAGAGAGGTCTTTAAAAACTACTAGGGCGCCTGGGTGGCTCAGTCAGTTAAGCATCCAACCTCAGCTCAGGTCATGATTTCAGTCTGTGAGTTCAAGTCGCATGTCAGGCTCAATGCTTACAGCTCAGAGCCTGGAGCCTGCTTCAGATTCTGGCTCTCTTTCTCTCTCTCTCTGTCTTTGCTGCTCCCCAACTCATGCTTACTCCTCCTCTCTCTCTCCCTCTCTCAAAATAGTAAATAAACATTAAAAATTTTTTTCAAATAAAAAATAAAAAACCTATTAAGAGACGCATAAACATACAGCCTGACTCCCTTGTCACTACTATTATCATCTAGGCTCTCTGCATTCTAAACTCATGATTCCAAAGACTTTCAAAATGGAACAATGGCTACTGTCCACGACACCTCCATGGCTTGCTCGCAGTCTTGTATCTATTCTTTCTTGAGATGGGCTCTTGGAATAAAAGAATGAACCAAAAGCTAGTACCCATAGCCACTCCTGCTTTATTAAAAAAAAGTCCCAACTGTCCGCCAGTGCCTGGGTGTTTCAAAGCGATTTTTCTCATGGGAACCCTTACGGGGTGCAGAGTGGACACAGAAAATACTTAAGCACTCTGCAAGTGTGAGGAATGGAATTTGGGCTTGGGAATATTCTGCATGTGTTGTTCTTATTTGTTTGTGGGCTTGGGGATTTGTTTTGTTTTGTTTTGTTTCTTTTAAGTATTTATTTATTTTGAAAGAGAGAGAGACCATGCGTGCGTGAGCTGGAGAGAGGCAGAGAAAGAGGGAGAGAGAGAATCCCAAGCAGGCTCCATGCTGTCAGCGCAGAGCCCAACATGGGACTCCATCTCCCAAACTGTGAGATTATCACCTGAGCCGAAATCAAGAGTCAATGGCTTAACCGACTGAGCCACCCAAGTGCCTCCATGTGTTGTTCTTAAAAGCACTAAAAGTGTCAGATGTGTTCTGCCCTTGTAGAACTAGAGGTCCCAAGTTGGTGTTCCAGCTTTTAAACGTTTGGGGGTGGGAGATCGTTCGTGCGGTGAAGGCGTCACAGGTATGGACATTTGTCAAAACCTATCAAATTGTGCATTTTAAATATGTGTGGTTTATTTTGTGCCAGTTTTATCTCAATAAAGGTATTTTGCAAGAGGATGTATGGTGTTCGACACAAACAAAACATCTTAAAAGATGCATTCCAATTGCTAACAGTGGTTGTGTGGGACCAGAGGGTCTGGCTGGATACAAGGGGAGCAAACAGAAAGGAGCTTTGCTTTTTACTTTCATGTACTTCTGTGTTGATTGATTGTGTTATATTAACCATGTATTTGTAACCATGTAAATAAATTAATTTAATTTCAAACTTTGTCGTTTAAAGTTGAGAATTTTTTTTCAAATTGTTTAACATCTTACTTTCCAACTGCATAGATTTCTGAAAGGGAACGAGACATAGAGAAAGCCATTTTGCTACAGGGTGCACAGAGGAAGGGGAAATTGTACCGCAGAGAACTGTGTGGTAAGGGGCAGGCCCAGGTGGGAGGCTCCAGGAGGCGCCTGTTTACAACCCAGGAATAGCCTGAGCAGCTTCAGGAAGAATGGAGAGGCCACACTTCCGCATAGATTCTACCACTAACTGCTGGTCTGATTCCCAGGTGGGCCCGGGGCAAGGCCCGGGAATCGGCATTATGGCCGGCAGAGTGATGCTATTGTGTGGATGGAATGGGGAACCGCTGCCTTCCATGGGATCTCATGCTGCCTTAAGTTCCAAAACTCCAGACTATTGATGCTCAGTTTTATTTAGAGTAAAAACCGTCCAGTAGATGGTGCTGCTGTCTCTGAAACTGAACTCAGAAACCATCCAAAGTAAGTGTGTCTTTCCCATACAATGAGAGCTTGGCAAGAGCTTGGTGTCTATCAGAAAAGTTAATTTGAAGGACACCTGGGGGGCTCAATTGGTTGAGCTTCCGACTTTGGCTCAGGGCATGATCTCCCAGTTCATGAGTTCGAGCCCCTTATCAGGCTCGCTGCTGTCAGCGCAGAGCCCACTTCAGATCCTCTCTGCCCCTCCCCTGCTCACTCTCTCTTGCTCTCAAAAATAAATAAAAACATTTAAAAAAAGAAAAAAGTAAAGTTAATTTGATAGAAAACTGAGGGATGGGTTTTAGAGGACAGTGATTTTTTCAAGAGTAAAAACTCAGGACCTTGAGCTTGTAGAGTTTACAGACAAGTAATAAAACTAACAAATATGATGTCGACTAATTATTATTGTATATTATTGTAGATAATAAATTATTCATATAATACAGTATTACTTGTTTATTATTACTATTACTACAAGCACTCTGTGACAGAACTTTTTTTTTTAAGTAGGCTTCACACCCAACGCTTGTGACAACGCTGGTTGACAACCACAACACAGGGCTTGAACTCACAATCGTGAGATCAAGACCTGAGATCAAGACTTAAGCTGAGATCAAAAGTCTAATGTTTAACTGCTTCACTGACTGAGACACCAAGGTGTCCCTTGCGCCAGGACACTAAAGCACTCTATACACTGTTAACTGTTTAGTCCCTACAACAAAGCTACGAAGTAGGACTTCTTAGCATCTAAGACTTCTCAGCATCCCAGTTCTGCAGACAAATAAAGAGGTTGAGTAACTTGCCCAGAGTCGCCGGGCTGACACACAGGTAGGGGAGCTGCGGCTCAACCCCACGTGGTCTGAGTCTACAGTGTGCTTCGATCACCTCCACTACATGGCTTCACATTTCCCAGTCTCGGCGGTAAATAACAACCATGACAATAACAATACCATGGCACAACGAGGGCAATCATGAAAGCAATGACTGGAGAAGGCGTTCACATAATGAGTCTGGCCTTCCTTTCATGGAACTGAAAAAGAGCACAAGGCACACGGCGTTTGGACTCCCAAGGTCATTTGGGCCATTCTCACTCAACACACAACACCCTTTTATAACTTTTGTGAATGGTTATTATAAGGTCTAAAATGGGCAGTAGGATCACCTTCTCTAAAGATCCCATCTCTTCCTCATAAGCACATTCTTCCTTGCTTGTCAGAATTAAATACAATGTATAAAATAATAATAATAATAAAATAAACAAACAGAAAAAAAGAACTAAAGACGATCTAAAAGTGTCCTCTCTGTGTCCTAGCGTTTCTCCAATCTGCCTTCCCACCGCCCTCTTCTAACATGGCCACATCCTGACTTCCCACAGAGACAAGGACAAAATGGAGGTAGAGGCATGTGCTGTTTATTCTTTGTGTAAGAATGCATTTGTCATCGTTCATTTGTATTTTCATTCGCATTTCACTGCAAAGTGTGCAAGTCACTTTTTCCTGAAGGCTAGACTCTCTGGTTGACCAGAATTCGGAAAAGCACAAAGATGCAGGGAACAGCACGAATCTGACAGTAAGAGAAAAGAGAGAGAGGAACCACTCATGAACTGAACTGTCACTAAGCAGCCCGAATAACAAGACATAAACAGGAAGTTTGTGGAACTTCCCAACTCCCAAGAGCTGTTCCCTCAGAACCATCCTCAAACAACATGCTAATTCACAGTAAGCTCCTAAAGGGAGCCAGACTTCCCAACCTATTTAACTTGAGATCTTTCTCTTGAAAAATTATACACACACACGACACATTGTCATTTCGTTCAAATACTTGCTAGCTATATGACCTTGGGCAAGATACTTAAAGTTTCTTTGCCTTAGTTTCCTTATAAAGAGTATTGCCCACCTTGTAGGAGAGTTGACAAAAATAAATGAACAAACGCATGTCAAGTGGTTAGAACCAGGTCCGATACATGATCAGTGCTCCATAGGTTTTAGCTCTTATGTTACTTATCACCTCATTTGAGTCACATAACAACCTTGTGAGTGAGATGGGTACAGAGTAGTATTTCCACTTACAACTAGATTTCACAAAGGTTATGGGGCTTTCCCAGCCACACAGCTAGCAATTCTGCAAGAGAGAAAGAAAAGAATAAGTCGACGTTCATAGCTGCTGTCACTGTCATGAGACAGTGCTGGGTTCAGTCACAGAGTTTCTGACTCCAATCCCAAGTTGTTGTTCTTTCTTTCTTTTCTTTGTTTTTTCATTTTTTTTTTCCTGCAGTCAAGTTTCTACGGTACATAGGAACAGAGTTTAAATCCAGAGTCCTAGCCAGATCGCGAACGTGACTCCTTTATTTATAGAAGATTTTAATGCCCAGATTACCCAAGTATTAATAAAGCAAAGTAAACTTAATACCTCCAATTAAGACAAAGGCTTACAACTTCAGCTCACACAAAATTCATACTCACACCTTTGATCAACTTCATTTTAAATTTTTTTATTTAGAGGCAATGCATTTTTTTTCTCTACACTCTCAGAACCAGACCCAAAATGTTCACACTAATAAATAATTCACTGTTAATTTTTTAATTATATTTCTTTAGGGTATTGACGGGATGGAAAGAAATAATATGGAGGGGTGTAGAAGAAAGAAGCAATGGAAACAAAACCAAGTAAGTGGAAGTTGGATCAAGACATAATCACTCCTCTCCATAATTTCGAGAAGACACACCAGCCTCTACATTATGCTACACTCTGGGACTCTCATTTCACAACTATGTGTGTGTTTGAAAGCTGGATACTCTGGGTTTCTGTAAGAATCAAAGGGGAATATGTATTTATATAAATTTTGATGTTTTAACTTGAAATCATGAGAAGAATAAAAAATGTCCTAAAATAATAATTACAATAAACACGTAAGTCCTTTGGTAGGCTTCTTAAAAATAAATGCAATAGTAAAAGATAAACAATATCATGTGTATTAGGCATTCCACGTAACAGGGATAAATATCATAATTTACTAGGTACTCAGGGAATACAATTTGACTCAGATCTTTGAGTTTCTTTGTATTAATACTTTAATATATTTTTTGAGTCAGTGAAGAATTCAGTCCTTTAAAAGAAAGTATAAATCCAATATAGAATGAATCTCAAGTAATATATATTTTTTCCTGTGGTGGCAATTTTTGAAGAAACATCGATCTACGTCCTCCATTTTCTATCATTTTTAAATGCTAGATTATGAGTTTTAATCTACGTGCAAGAATCCAGATGCGGGCCACGTGGGTGCTCTTGGGACGGACGTCCCCAGATAGACGGGATCTGAGGACTGGAATTGTCGAAGGCTAGGAGAAATCCATCCTCTTCCCAGGATGGTGATGAAGGCGGAGGAAATCCGGGTGAGGGGGGTCCCAGCTGCTCCTCTAATGCGACCAAAACCTGACCACTGTGCCGTCTACCACTTGGCTACAATTTTCCCCCATACATCAGCAGTGCGTGCTCAACACTGACCTAATGTCTCCAAATAGTAAAACACAGACTCACTCCTTTCTCCTTTGTGGTGGGAAGAGGGACGGGCTCCTTTGATCACTCGTTCGTTTGGAATTTTCACAATTCAACCAAGAAATGAATCTAACCGTGCCACTGTAATTCAAGCTTCCCAAGTAACCGCTATTTGTATTCTTGCATTCAGCAAAACTAAACGAGAATATTCTTCCCCTTGTTTCCAGGTAACCTCACAAGGCAGCGTTGGGAGCAGAGGCCTCCTGTCCTGCGGTGCCTGCATTCCCGTCCTCCGCCCACAGGGGGCCTCCGGGCAATGGTGAGCTTCCCTCTCGGTCTCAAGGGGAACAGGGCCACAGAAACAACAACATGTGTGAAAAAAAACAAAGGCTGGTGTGTAGACTGCATTCCTCCAATTGCCAACAAATATGAGAGAAAGACTGGACGCCTAAAATGATCCTCTTCAGGGGCACCTGGGTGACTCGGTCGGTTAAGCGCCTGACTATGGCTCAGGTCAGGATCTCAGTTTGTGAGTTCAAGCCCTGAATCAGGCTGATAGCCCGGAGCCTGGAGCCTGCCTGGGATCCTGTGTCTCCCTCTTTCTCTGCCCTTCTCCCACTCATGCTCTGTCTCTCTCTTCTTTCGAAAATAAAAACATCTTAAAAAAATTTTTTAACGACTCTCTTCAAATAGGTTCAGCTGTGACACAGGTGTTTGTGTCTGGGGCTGTCCGTCCATAGGCTGCTCTTTGAAAATATTTGAGAGACATCAAACGACAGGAAGCATGAGAATTGTCCTACTTCTCTGTCCCCTCTACCTGAGTATCCCAGGCTTACCCCTCCTTCCCCAGAGAACTGCTTTCTGGGAACACCTTTAAGCGGAGTAAACTGACGGCCAGACTCGGTCTCCTGGGTAACTCAGATTCAGCGGCTTTTATGGGGCTGTTATCACACTAGGGTCTCACACCTAAGGTCACCAAGTTTGTCTGTTATTACCCCCAGTGTTTGCTTTGGCAAACCTTCATTGTGAGGCTAATTTAGCTACGCATAATCACAAAATGTGATTCTACTGTTCATGTGAAGGAGATGTCTAAACATGTAGGTTCTGGTTTCAAAACTGCCTAGTTTTGAATTCTGGTTCTGCAAGAACTGTGTGACCTTGGGGAAATTTCTTAACCTGTCTGCCTTAATCTCCTAATTTAAATTTAGTACATGCCTCATGCATGGTAAGTGCTTAGTAAATATAGCATCTGTATTATATTCCTATCAGGATTGCTTTCCTTATTCTCCTTCCCCTGGTTAATGGGAATAATGGTTTAAAAACATCTTTAAATTCTCCCTTTCTCTCTCTCTCTTCCTCTCTCTCTCTCTCAAAATAAATAAACTTTAAAAAAAATCTCCTTTAAGTAAATGTTGGTCTCTCTAGGAAAAACTGGGCAATCACCTAGATTTCTTAGTCTTTCACACCCTCACCCCGTTTCCTCTCCAAGGCAGCCTCATGAGGAGGTGTGGCCTACAGAGCCTGTGACAGAGGGGTCCTAAGCCATAGGGTCCTTTACCTCCTCTGGCCTCCCAGGAGATTTGTCTTCCATGCAAGGGCGAGAAGCCCTACTGGGCACAATGCTGCGTGTCCTACAATTTGCAACTGGTAAACTCATGGTCATCTTGTCTTGGTTCCGAGAATCAGACCCTGCTCCCCGGAAGCCAGGACCACCCACCCTTCCTGATTCTACCTCATCTCCATGCCCCCTCGCATGACAGACCTCCTCAAGGTCCAGATGTGACTTCCGTCTTCAGCTCCAGCCTGGACCACCTGCCCTGCAGGAACCGCTACAGATCCACCTTGCGTCCGCCGCTCTCGCTCCCTCTAGACAAATCCCCGGCACACCTTGGCCCCATTTGGTCCTACCCTTGCCCTGTATAGACCAAGAGAACCTCGGGAAAGCTAAGGCTAAGGATGTCCCTCTGCCTCTCAATACAGTGATAGTGAGCCGATACCGCCCTTCAATTTTGATGCCAGAGGGGCCTTGAGACTTTCCTCCTTCAGACAGTGAAGAAAGCCCCCCCTTGGTCATTGGTATTCTCTTCTACTTATCTAATACATCTCTCCTTTCCAAGGCAAAACCCAGAGAGGGCAAATAAAAACCTACACAGCCACCAGTCTCCTCACTCTCTCCCCTTCCCTCCTTCCTTAATCCTCTGAACTTTGATGTCACCATTACCATGGCAAAGCAAGACCAGGGGCCATGGTGAGTAGTGTCTCTTCTTTATACTCTGAAGTAACTCTGGGAGCTTGACCATTAATGATTTTTAAAGGGATACCAGAAGAATTTAGGAATCTTATTCTGATGTCAGAAGCTGAATAGTCTTTCTTCTACAGACAGAAGGAAGCCTCAGGCCAATCAGGGAGGACAAAAATTCTCAACAACAAAGTAGAAAAAAATGACTAAATATATGCCAAGATACACTTTCACTTTTCCTGTAGGTACAATGTTAGAAGAAGGAGTCCATATGAAGATAGACAAGTGTTGTGCCCAAATTCTGGATCCCAAGAAGACCGCCGGGGAGCCGGGACTGATGCGAACGCAAAGGGTCTTTATTCGAAGCTCGAGCTCGGACTCTTGAACCTCCCGGCGCAGCGGTGCAGTGGCAAGAGCCCTGAGCCAGGTTTACACAGGCTTTTTATCAGGGTTCGAGTACACTTTTTGGGTGGGAATGGGGATGCTTTGAATTGATTGATTGGCATTTTCGCGGGCTAGTTTCTCATTGAGTATTTCATATTTGGTGGGCGCGGGCTAGCTATGGATTGGCTTAGCTTGGGGGCCCCGCGCAGATTCAAATGGCCAGCGCGCGTGGGCTGAACACTGATTAGTTTTGCTAGGGACTACTCTAGGAATGTGACCTCCTGTGGTTTCCCTGAAACTCAAGGTGGAGGCAAGGTCTGCTAATCAGGGTCCAGTCCCACCCGGGGTGGTGACAGGGTCTGCTAATCTGGGTCCAGCCTTTTGGCTACTCTGTTTCCTGGAACCCGAGGCAGAGTCCAGGGTGACTTGTTTTCCTGGAACTCGGAGCCCAGAACTACTCTAAGATGGAACTTAAACCAAAATGGAGTGGCCTCAGCCCTCACAGCACTATACTTTCACAACATGGCAATTCTCTAACACAGCAAACGGGGTTCACAGCAATCACAGCAAATGGGTCAGGAGTCTAGTGCATTCCTAAGTCTCTAAATCTAATACCTAACAAGATTTAACACACAGTAACTTAGTCTAATACACAGCAAACTAAACAGGCCTCACAACACCCCAAGAAAAGTTTCACAGTGTTCTCAGCAAACAGCAATCAAAACAGAATTCTCAGCAATCATAACCCTTAACAAGGTTCACAGTAAGCAGGAGTCTGGGGCAGAAGTCTGGGGCGCACTATCTCTAACACAGTACCCCTCTATGTTTAGCAGAAGAGAGAACTGGCTTCAAACTAATGCAGGGTTGTCACTTAGGACAAGAAACTTAAAAACGCTCTCTTCACAAGGGATGTTTCTTGCTAAGATTCTGATCACCAATTACAATTCTGGTCACCAATTTCAATGCTGTGAGGAGGGAGTTTCCCACCACCAATAAGTAATCCCAGTTGCGTGCCCCACACTTTAACTCAGTTCTGACACTATCTATCTGGAGATGGCGTCAGATTCCACAGGTTAAGGGCTCAGCCCTACAAGACACCCCCACCCCCTCCATTCCGGATGCCCCCAGGTTGTCCCTGTGCTTCCGACAGGCTGTAGATTGGAGTTTCCAACGACTCCTTCCTTGGGTTCAGTTAGTCTGCCAAAGGAGCTCACAGAACTCAGAAACATTTTACTGACTAGATCCCTGGTTTAATACAAAAGGATGTAACTCGGGAGCAGCCAGATGGAATCAGCCGCGTGGCTCTCAGAGAACGCTGCTCTCCTGCGCCTCCGCGAGTTCGCCAACCGGCTCTCCAGCAGGTCCTTTTAGGTTTTGAGGAGGCTTCACCACATAGGCACGATTGATGAAATCATTGCACGTTGGTGATTGAAATTAATCTCCAGTCCCTGTCCCCTCCCCAGGTCAGGGAATGAAAAAGAAAGTTCCAATCCTTGGGCGCCTGGGTGCCTCAGTCATTAAGGTTCTGACTTCGGCTCAGGTCATGAGCTCACAGTTCATGAGTTCAAGTCCCACTTCAAGTAAAAGACGAAGCCTGGGCGAGCCCCTCTTCTCTCTCTCTCTCTCTCTCCACCGCTCACTAACTTGTGTTCTCTCTCATCCTCTCTCAAAAAAAAAAAAGTTCCAATCCTCTAAACTCCAGGTTGGTTTCCCTGGCAACCAGCCCCAGGCTTAGGTGGGAGCCAAAGGTCCCTCATTAACTAACAAAAAACACCTGCATCTCAGCTCTTGGGAAATTCCAAGGGTTTTTTTTTTAATTTTTTTTTTTTGTATTTTATTTATTTTTGAGAGAAGAGAGAGAGAGACAGAGCACGAGTGGGGGAGGGACAGAGAGAGAGAGACAGACAGAATCCGAAGCAGGCTCCAGGCTCTGAGCTGTCACCACAGAGCCCGACGCGGGGCTCAAACCCAAACGAACCATGAGATTGACCCGAGCCGAAGTTAGATGCTTACCCAACTGAGCCACCCAGGTGCCCCTCCAAGGGGTTTTAAAGCTCTGTGTCAGAACTGAGGAAGAAGACCTCCACAAATATTTCTTCTTCTAAATCACAGTATCACACTTGCCCTCAAAAATCTCCCAATAGAGTTAAGTCACTTGGCTGACTCACAGCGGACCTTAAGTGTTCAGGCCCTGCTGCCCCAACTGCGAGCAGCAGACCCACAGAGCTGGGAGCAAAAGAAATGCCCCTTGAAGTAAGCCACTGGGGTTGGATGGTTGTTTATTATGCAGCACAGGAGCGGCAACAGATCATGGGTTCAGAAATGGATATCAGAAGACAGAGTCTACATAAGAAAACCCAAGAATACGGTTTGGAGCCTTCTTGGAGAGCAGAAAGAAGACAGAAAAACCAGTGAGGAAACTGCAATGAACAGACCTAGAAAACGGAAGCCCATGTTGCGTGGCGGGAAAGCAATGGGTAAAACGGTCACTTTGGGCAATTTGGCAAACAGGAAAAACCTCTGCATTGGAGCAAGACAGTTTCCAAGGCAAAATGCTCACAGTGACCATAGGTCACTCCCAGGAGCATTAGGTAAAGTATTGAAAGAAAGAGATGAGCCAAAGAAAACAGCTTCTCATCTCTGGCTCCCTGCGGAGCCACCCCAAAGGCAGGAGCAGGGCCTGTCAAGGAACACTCCTCACTCTGAGAGGATCTGTAAACACCTTCTCGCAGAGATGTCAGAACTGCCAGGAACCACTGGCTGCCATGTGCTTCCGCTTTTTGAATGAGAGTTTTATTGCCATTATCCTGTCCCCCATTTCACTGTTGAATCTGGCGGTGGGGCAAAAGGCACACATATCTTGTCATTTCAAGATCTTCAGATCAAAAGGAGATACATTTAAGAAAACAAAAAATAGTTATGATACAGACACTAAATGGCCCAAGTCCATTTCACAGTAGGTCCAGGGAAACCATGGACTTAGAGCTGGTAGAACCTTCACACTGGTTTCCTGATTTACAGAGCAAGGGCGCTGTGGTAGGAAGAAAAAAGCAAAAGCTTCTGGCAGTGAAGGACAATAAATCGGTAGTAAGATCACATCCTTCAGGGCATCAGAGATTATCACCACCATCAAAAACCTGAAGGGCACCTCAGCGGCTCAGCCAGTTGACCATCCAACTCTTGATGTTGGCTCGGGTCCTGATCACAGGGTTGTGGGATCAAGCCCCACATCAGGCTCCACACTTAGTGTGGAGCCTGCTTGGGATTCTCTCTCCTCTGCTCCTCTCTCACGCTCACTCATGCTCTCTCACTCTCTCTCTAAAAACAAAACAAACAAACAAACAAACAAACAGAAGACCCGAAGGACGTGAGAGTATGGAGCCTCATCATATCCTCTGTAAAAATGAGAGGGACAGTGGCAGATAACGGTGAACCACCATACACTTACTGGATCATAGGCCAAACTATAGCTGCTAGGTTAACACCGTGTCTGAACAGGAGCAATGAGCAGACTCTGTCACTCAGTATGTGCCTAGTACTTTGGTGAATGCTTCTTATCAACAGTAATCCGTAGCAAAGATCGAAAGCAGTTTGCCCTTACACAGAACAAACCAACTGTCTTGCATCCAGGTAAAGATAATTCTCCTGCTCTTCATCATAATTCTTTCTGTAGGAATCCGATCATCTTGACATTTTACACAACTTCATTCTACTCCAGTGCATGTATAAAATCATGTTAAGTGTACCTAGTTAGTAGGAAGCGGCTTCCACACTAGATACTTTAGTACAGATCCAACAGTTCTGATCTCAGGGCTGTCTTTACACTCTTAGAAATGATTGAGGGCACCCAGGTGACTCAGTCAATTAAGCATCCGACTTCAGCTCAGGTCATGATCTCACTGTTTGTGGGTTCGAGCCCCCATCAGGCTCCATGCTGACAGCTGAGAGCCCGGAGCCTGCTTCACATTCTGTTTTTCCCTCTCTCTCTGACCCTCCCCTGCTCATGCTCTGTCTCTCTTTCTCTCAAAAATAAACATTAAAAAAAAAAGAAAATGACTGAAGGTGCCAAAGAGTTTATGTAGCTTATATCTTTTGATAGTCATCATATTAGATATTAACATTTTAGGAATCTTTACAATATTTGTTAATTCATTGAGAGATAATAAGCTCAATACATATTAACATTAAAAACACATTTTTAAATGTTTTTATTTATTTATTTTGAGATAGAGTGTGAGCAGGGGGGAGGAGCAGAGACAATCTCAGGCAGGCTCCTTGCTGAGAGCCAATCATAATCTCACGATTCATCACCTGAGCCGAAATCAAGAGTCAGAAGCTCCACTGACTTAACCACCCAGGCGCCCCTAAAAAAACATATTTTTATTAACAATAACCATGTTCTCCAAACAACAACAAAAAAGGGAGATAGTTTTGCCAATGTCTGGCTTGATAGAAAATAGCTTCTTCTTCACTCAATATGTTGTTTGGGTTGAAGTCTAAAGTCTATGAAGAATTGTAGTTGGAAAAAGGAGTATTTTGACAGACATTTCAAATAATCACGTATATTCTTCTTTTTTTATTTTTTATTTTTTAAGTAATCCCTATGCCCAACATGGGGCTTGAACTCATGACCCCAAGATCAAGTGTTACATGCTACCAACGAAGCCAGCCAGGCCCCCCTGGATGTTCTTCTGGAATACTACACACAGACACGAGAAATGACCATTTCTTTAAAGTTAGTTGCAATGAAGAATATGAAACTATGTCAAGGAGCTTTTACTCTGTAACATTAAAACTCATTCGTCTGTCTCACATTTTAAACGAGTCTTTCACTCACCGAGATTTTATGGCATCATCAATCATTTGGAAAATATCGATTCTTTGAGTTACACACGCATTTCAAATATTGACATATTTTATTATGCAATGTCAACAAATTAAGCTCATTAAAGTTACCACCACTCTAATCAGGAAAATATCATCAAAGTATGGAAAAATTTTCAACCCTGGGTAAAGTGGTCTTAACCTGAGCTCATTGTGATACTTCAGTAAGAAACCTGACGAATCATGGGGCCCATGATTCTCTATAACTAACGGAGGCATTTTTCAAGAGACATTCTTTAATGTAGATATTACATTGTAAAGTTTCTTCATTTTCCCATGGAAATGGTATTTAAAATGGTGGCCACTTTCCAAGGTTAAATCAGAAGCATCTGCTCATTTGAACATAAGCCAAAGGCTGTGGGCAGAGGGGGTAGCTGGGGTCGGGGATGTGTAATAAAAAGAATAAAGCATTGTTATTATCATACTAGCCATTTAAATATAATGAGGAAGGTAAATTCAATCCATAAATATTATCTATTCATCTTAAGTGTCGGTGTTGATTAAGGGAAAGTTTAATTATAGAAAAATAAGACAAACGGGGGGCTTTTGTAGAAATACTTTGTGAGCTTCTGGACACTGGCAATCACATTATTATTATGCACATTAACTCTAGGAGTTTGACTTTGCTTTTCCTAGGTGGAGGTGTTGTCTAACGAAGATGCTTAATTAACACATTTTAATGATATACTTTGATTATGCAAGGTTATTTATGAAACCGTGCAGCAGCGAAGACTCTTTCAGCCAAACTGTCCTCTCAGCTTTAAAACACTAACATAAAAGTCTTGTTAAATAAAGCACAAAGATTTTTAGCCCAGTTCCTATCCAATTACAATATAGCTGATTCAAGCTTAGAAAGTCAGAATTAATTAAACCCGTATTTAAATCATATGTATCCAAAAGAAGTCTTTAAAACATGCAAATGTTTCCCATGGAAAGGGTATCGAGAAAAGCATTATCTATTATAGTCTAGCATCTCATATATTATAATGCTTTTTATACAAATAACAAAGTTATTTCCTAATATAATGTTAAATTATTTCTTTTCTCTGACTCCTGTAGAAACAGAAAATAAGGACCATGCCTGGCTGCCAACGATGGTGTTAACTAAGCCTGTGTCAACTATGAAACTGCTAAAACAAAAAAAACAAACAAAACAAAACAAAACAAAAAAACCTATGAGACTGCTTTATTATTTATAGCCAGATTTCTTCCACGATGAGTTCAAGGCAGCTTTTAAATAAATTTATTAGGCCCTGACCCTCGAGATTTTAACTCCTGACAAACACAATGATGAAGATGTCCCAATCATATTGAAATGAATGTCTACATTGGGTGGAGATCTATTTTTCAGGTATAAACACAAAGACCTAAGTGAATTTAAACTCTCGGTTTTTATCAAGATCATCCTCTCTCTAGCCCTGTCGCCTTGCCCAGCTGCAGTTAAAAGCTTTCTGGATTCCTTATTTTGTTCAAACCAGGAAGATTTGATCTGTGTAAAAAAACTCCACCAAAACACATCATGTGATCACCTCAAGAAAAGACCACCTCTGGATGCTCAGGGCTGCCGAACATGGCTCAACGATTCTTCCCCGTCATCAGCCTCCAAAGTGCTCAGAGTACTATGTTTCAGAAGTTTCAGATGTTGACCTTGAAAGGCTGAAACCTGGTCACACCTCAGACACAGAAGTGCTGAGCCTTGGCAACCACAGGAAGCCTTCCTTTGTGCTCTCGAGGGAGTTAATATTAAACCTTATGCTCTTAGGAGATGCCTTTGCTAATCTGGTTACATCTGTTTAATCCTGCCAGAAAAGGCCAGGCATTTGAAATGTTAAGAATAAGGACTACTGAAAACTTGGCCACACAAAGCAAAAGATCGTTCTGGGACCTTAGATAACATCGAAATACACCAGGGTCTTTATTTTTTTATTAGAGTAGCACAAATGTCATACGACTTTATTATTTTATGATCCTTTGAACCCAAGGACCTCCTCCTCCCTTCTTCCATGAACCCATTAAACCCTTCCAACATCACTAGATTGGTGGCAAGTTTTTGATTCAATTTCCTTACACTGTACTTCTGATAGACACGGTGAAACTGCTTATTCACTACGGTCATTGAGTTCAATGGGAAGGCGGAGTGCATGGCAACGTGGTGATGGTGTGATATCTGGAATTCTAGAAATGGCAGGCCCCAAAGACCACTCCCTACAGAGTGGTTCAGGACGAGGGTGAGGCCAATAAGCCACTGGGGCAGCTGGCAGCAGAACTTAAGTAAAAACCTTAGTAATCAAGATAAATTATATTGGACCCTGTACTGGCCTAATTTGGCCTCATTCACCTCATCCCAATTCTGACCCTTCTGTCCCTTCTGGCCCTTTGATTCACTCCATGATCCCCAAAATTCCATACTTCGTACCCACCCCCCTCCCGTTTATAGCATTATCTGCAATTAAAATGCAATCTCCTGGAGGGAGCTACGTATTAAATCTCAGCAAATTATATATCCTAGTGTCAATCAGTGTACCAAATGTCTTCCAAAAAACAGATTTGGTGAAGGCCGGAAAGAAAACAAGAGATTACTCACTCTGAGTATTCAGGGACAGCAAGTAGGACCCAGCAAGTTAAAACCATCAGCAAGTTAAAACCACCTCTGGTGCCTATAGTCAAAAGATTGAAACATCACTCATTGTATATTCTAGATCCTGGACATAAGGGGGCGCTATCAGGCCATAGGTGAAGGTTCAGAATTAAGTTCTGCTTATAACTTCCAAACCTCACTAGAATCCGTTGCAGCCCTGTGGAGAAAAGCACAGAATTTTTCTCGGCAGGTATACTTAGCACTTACAGACTTTTTGCAGCTGCCGTGAATATATCTAACTACAGAGGATTTGTAAAAACTCATACACTTCAAGAGGACCTATAGAAACTTTCTTTGGGCCACCGGGTGACTAATATCCAAAGCCAGAATAAAAATGCATAATAATAACAATAACAATAAGGCTATCAGTTTTCTTCATAGCCATCAGTGGCAAACAATGTCATTTTTAAGATTGGTTCCATATTTGATATGAATCTGAACTCCCTTAAAATTTCAAAGATGTTGATTTTTAGTTAGGTGTTCAATAGGTTACTTTCTTAAGCAATGGTACACAGTGTCTCAGGCCACCAATGACAAAAAAAAAAAATGTGCGACAAAGAAGAATTTACTCAAAACATCTTTGCAGCTTCAGTAGGATCCCCCTCTATCTGCAGTTACATATTCTTTGTCCTCCAAACAAAGTGATTGTTTATTTTGTTTTTAACTAAACCCAGCAAGTACATCAAATTTACACACTAAAATATCAAACGGTCTCTTCATGTAATTTGTGGGGATTTTTCTCCTTTTCAGTGTCTAGAGATGGATGACCGTGGTGTTCATATCTCAACCTTTTCTGTTTTCATTGTTCCTGGTCCTACAAAAAAAAAAATGCAAATGTACAAAGAACGTATAAAATACAGATCTTCTAAAACTAAAAGCTAATTTTAAGGGTTGATGCTGAAATGAGGGGGAGTCCCTTTCCTGGAAGATAGAAAAGTGGTTAAATTGATGCCAGAAAACTCATAGACTATCCCCAAATTAAGTGAAATAGGCAAACTCGGGTGGGGCCAATAAGAACACAACCAATGGCAGTAAATCAAGGAAGCAGAGAGCTCAGCAGATCAGTTATAATCTTACAAAACTAAGCTTTTAGACACAATGTGATTTGTGTACAAATCACAGGTAGGTTTCACAGCAGAAAGTTGCAAAATCATATAGAGCAGAATAGAGTACAAATTCAGAGGAAAAAAGGAAGGAATGACTAGTGTCTTCTGGAGTGAGAGAAATTAACTTAAATGTCTATATTTTATCTTCAGTCTTAAGGAAACTCGAGGCAAAATAGGTGCATAATATACACATTTCTCACAATATGAACTGGATGAAATTCACAGGATATTTCAAGTTGATGAAAATGAAAATAGGTATTTAACAAATATCAATAAATGTAATATGCAAAGAAGTAAACTTTTAAAATTATAGTTTAGCAAACCTCCAGAAAAATAATTTCTTAGAAAATAATTTAGTGGAGGTGGGGGAAGCATGACTAAATTTAAAATTTGAGAAGATCTTGGACAATTTTTAATATTGATTTTCAAATCACCTCTTGTGTGTTTTCTTTATTCTAGAAACTTAGCTGGTTTTAAACTGCTGCATACTAAATTTGTCCATATCAGAAAATTACTAAGCTAATTGCTAACCAGTTATTTATCCAAATGTTTTCTTTCTTTGTTTTTACACGCAGGCATTGATAAACATGAATGGCTGTTTGGACAAATTCAAGCTCTCTTTAGACATGCATTAAACACAGCCTGTTCCTTTGAAAGTCAACTTTGGAAATCCTGATTTTGCTTCGGTAAATCTCTTAACAAACCTGCAGAATAGAAAGCACGACCTTAGCTCACACGCACAACCTAATCCTAGGCTAAGTTTCAGGTTCTGCAGGACCTCATGAGCAATTTAGTTAAAGAGTAAGTTCTTCAAGATTGTCTGCTAAGCCAATTTTGGGGGGAAATTTTTCTTTGTAGCTTAAGGAATTACGAGGTTCTAAATATTTAGAATATTTAAAAGACGGAACTATTTTATTTACTAAAGGCTAATGTTTGAAAAGTTAGCATTTGGTATTAAAGAGTCTTTTTCTTGACAATTTAAAAAGCGTTCACTCTTCATCGGGTGGATAAATTGATACACTAAAGTACCATGTTACAAACAGGTTTTCATTAATGGTTACGAACAAAACTATAATCATATCAGAAAGATTATTTTATTTATCAAATTACCAAATACCTTTTCAAATGCTTTTTTCCAAGATTGAAAAATATTCAAGAAATAAAAATATTTCATTGCACTCTACACAACTAGGTAAGCTGGTGAGAGACATTCACAGTTCAAAAGGTTGACCTGTTCAGCCCTAAGTGTAAAGTCATTTCATTTCAACTAAGGCATTTTCAGAATAAAACCAACTACAGCCCCATTACTCAACTCAAAAACATTAAATGAAAAAAGGCAGAATGTGCTAAAAAAATTTTTTTAAAGGGTCCCAGCCAATCTTGTAGGGTATATAAATTTAATCCTTCAGGAATAAATAAAACTTAAATAGAGAATTACCCTGAAGAGGAAATGGAGAGATGTCAATACTGTTTCACCAAGCTTATTACAACCAATCATTCCTGAATTAAGGGAGAGGTGATTTTAAGGATTAAATATTTTTAGCTTTTAAGATCCTGCTAAATTCTTCTGGATGACATGAGATTTCTAACGGGAGGTGATAGATTCCTAAGAAAATAAACAGGATTTTAGAAGGTTTAGGAAGAAGATACTGAATTTTATATTCTTCAATTTGTTTCTATTCCATTTTATACATATAGAAAAAACTACTGAACTCCTAAATTTTATGTCATCTGCATGCTACTTTGATGTAAAGGTATCATTGCTGCACATATAAAAATTGATATTGAGAATATAAACATGCACAAGTGAAATAATATTTAACATGTAATCTTCTTATGACCAAATGTGTTCTTGATTCTACGAGAGAAAATCAAGTCACTGAATAAGTACATTGTAAGTTTGGCAATCAAAGGAATGTTTCATTTTTAAAACATTTCAAGTTGAAAACTTATTAGTGAGTGACATATTTATAACTACATATTGAAAATTGCCTTCTTATAATACTTAGCTTCCAGGCACCCCTGTATAAGCTAAAGGTTTTAAGAAATGTAACAAGATTATTGTCAGCAAGAAATTTGGAAGTAAAAAGCTCATCTGTTTAATATAATTCTTCCACAAGCCATTACTACTATCAGTGATTTATTTTCCCTTAGCCGCTGGATCAAAATGTTTGGTTAATGTTCTTGGCCATTTTGCAAATCGAAAGTAAATATCTAGGGGTGCCTGGGTGGCTCAGTCGGTTGAACATCGGACTGTTGATTTCAGCTCAGGTCATGATCTCACAGTTCATAGGTTCGAGCCCCGTGTGGGGTTCCGCACTGAGTGTATAGCCTGCTTGGGATTCTCTTTTTCCCTCTTTCTGTCTCTCTCTCTCTCAAAATAAACATTTTTTAAAAGGTAAATATCTAAATAACATTGCATTGATATCAATTATTACTGTGTAACCAGTTACCAAATATAGCAAGTTCATTTTCTCTAACATTCTAAAATAATAAAATGTCTGCCTTATTTATAATATTCGTTATTTTGGGGTAACTTTTTAATGGTACCTGCATCATTACTATTTTATGAGTGAATTAAATTATGTAATATAAAAAAAAAAACATTAAATGTGTCCAGGAACTGGTTACAGCTAAATGAAATTGTCTATATTCTGAAACATTAGGAAATCTAATAACCAAGGTTCAATCTCGAAGCCTTTTTGTAGTCTTTTTGGAATAAAACTAACATAAAATTATTTGTTTTGCATCTGATAATTCTTCGTAGCCATTACTCTGGCTGATCTTTGACAGAAAAAAAAAAACAACCACCATAGCCTAATTAATAATGTAGCAAAAAGTGTATGTCCATGAATTTTGTGCCCTTTGTATGGGTTTTTTTGGTGGGGGAGGGGGTTTGGTTTTCTCTGTGTCTGATAGTTTTTTATTGGGATTTTTACATGTACCTTTCCATGTGCATTTACGGTAGATACTCGCTGCTAAAATGCATCGATAATAATGGTCTCTCTGTGTTTAAATGACAACAAGCTAAAAGTATTTTATTGGCATTATCTCCTGAATCCTTTCTACCCGCTAGAAATAAGTACAGTAAGAAAGACTCTTTCAGCAATGACAACAGTGTTCTAAGTTTTTTTTTCCAAAGCATACGTGTGAAAGCTGGGTCTCCATTTGATATTTGAGGATAAACAGTATTCAATATACCTGCTTGCCACGTTTTGAGAGGCTCGTGGTCAAGAGCAGGGGCTACCTGGGTTCAGGTCTTGGTTCTGTTGCTCCCTGAAAGAATTTAGGCAAATTATTTCATTCCTCTATGGCTCAATTGTTCTCATCTGTCAAAGGGGAATGAGTATGTAATATTTTGTAAATGATTACATGCTTTTCATGAATTTGCATTTAATCTCATCAAAGTGGTAGTTTTATTCTCCCAGTTTTGCTGATGCTGGGTATCACAGCTCTACTTTTGATATCATTCGTCTTTAACACCTTATTGTGGCAGAAGGCAACGACTTGGAACTCCAACTTTTATTTCAAATCTGTCTTTTTTTCCCTTTGCAACTGATTCATCTGTTTAAGTCTTATCGTGAAAAGCTATCAGGTACTAACTCATTTGTATGTGTGCTTTTTATGTGACCAGCAACTGCAATATAGGATGATTATTAATTTGTGATAAAAAATAAAGATGCCTGATTCTAACATCTTATTAACAAATGTGCTTATTGTTAAAGAATGTAAGTTTTTTGTGTTATCTTATTCACCTGTTACGGAAAAAAAATCCAAATTGAGGTTTTTCAAGGCATGAGATGTCCGCCAGTAAGTGGTCAAAATGGAAAAGTATATTCCCATGTCAAATAATAGGCCAAAATAACGTTTATTTGAAAAGTATCACATGGGAATAAAAGGTTCATTCATTACTTTATTCAAAAAATATGTAGCGATTGTCTCTTATTTGCTGGAATAAACCAGAATTCAAAGCAGGTCTTATAATAGTGGTGAAAATTTATTACAGTATCCAGGAGCAATTTTATGAACTCAGATTAAACCTCTTCTTTCTCACCAAGGAGTCAATCTAAAAGTCTATGAAAGTGACATTCGGTTTGTATGCAACCCTTATAGAGTTGTCAGAGGGTTATAAAACAGCTATAGCTCCCTGAACCAAAAAGTCGGGTTCACACCCTTGCTAAGTAAACCAAGAATAGGAACGGATATATTAGGAGGCAATAAAAAGATCCCTGGTCAATTTCATGCAGTTTGTTTTTAATGTCTCCTGCCATTGCAAGGGAAATAGATCACTGCATCTACTCGTCTTTTTTCCTCTAAGGAAATACACGTGGCAAAGAGATGGGTGTCTTGCGAATCCATAATCATGAATCGAAAATGCACCAGGTTTCTTTAAGAATCACAGTGCATTCCCTCTCTTCCTGAACTAAATAAAGCCTGCCTTGGGAAGTGATTGAAAACGGAGATTCTGCTTCTGCATTTCTCAGTTACCCAGGCAGCTGGAGCTTTCTCAGCCAAGTCTCTGAGAGTCCCTCCAATGAAGTCTTTTTAGCCAGGATGAGAATAATTCTTTTGAGTCATAATATTAACTGCTCTATACAAGCAGAAGACTGGTTAATGCTCAAGGGAATGAGGAGAGAAATAAAGATCCTCTTTCTTCTGGTAAAGAAAAAGAGGTTTAAAAAAATACACCAATATGTTTTATACTTGAGTAATAGATAATGAGAATATCTCAAGAGGAATTTTTGAAGATGAGAGGAAAAAGAAAGGGAAAAAAAAATATTGTCTTCAAAAGAGAGAACAACAGCTGATATTTCAACATAAACAGCAAAAGCCGAAAGACAAAGGAATAATATACTTAAATTCTAAAAGAAACTGATTGCTGACCTAGAATTCTGTATCTGATACAAAGACTTATTATAAGGCTACAGTAATTAACACAGTGTGGCACCGCTACGGGGATAAACGGACAGACCAACATACGAGGGCAGAGTAATGAAACATACCTATGTGTACATGAACACTTGATCTATGACCAAGGTGACCAGTGCAGAGCAGTGGAGAATCTGATTTCCAATAAACGGTACAGAGTCCATTGATCAGCCATGTTGGAAAATAAATAAAATTTCACCCCAGCCTCAACCATACACCTATACTAATTCCAGGAGAATTGCATACCTAACTGTGAATTGTAAAAGCAGTCTTTTGAAAATACCATAAGAGTCTGCGATCTTGAGGTGGGAAAAGGCTACTTAAAGAACAACTGTATAAAAGAGGGAAAACTGACAAATTGAGTAACATTAAAATTAAGAACATCTCTTTAGCAAAAGGCATCATTAAAAAAGTGAAAAGGTAAGCCCCAAGTGGGAAAAAGAGGCTTTTAGCACATACAGTTAGAATAGCTATTGTTTGTTGATGATAGAACAGCCGCAAGTCTTTACCCAGTTCCTCTGTTTCACTGCATCTACGTGCTAGCCAGCCAGAAGGAAGAGGGAAGGATTTGCACACCCTACTTCGTTCTGCATTACATTTTCCAGACCTTGTCACGAGGCCATACGGGGCTGCAAGGAAGAACAGGAAGGTAGCCTTTATTCTGAGTATCTGTGTAGCCAGCTAAGGCTCAGGGTTCTATCAATGAGGAGAGAAAGGAGTGTGGATACTGAGAGGTAACTAGCAATCTCTGCCATGTTCTTGACTGGAAGATACTTTCCAGTGAAATTTAAGTTAACAGTGTTAAGTTCTAGGCAACTGACTTGAATTTCCTAAGACTCTGAAAAGCTTAAGTTCTTGTTTGCTTTCCCATTTTTTCAACACGTTCCTTTACCAAATACAAGAGTTTTGTGAACAATCTTACAGTCAGATTAGGTTCTTGAATTGATTTATTTCATCTTTAGGTGCTAATTTCAAGAGCAAGGGAACAGAGCTGAATGTTGCATGTCTTGAGAGCCTTCTGGAACTTTAGAAAAATCAGATATATGATACATGAGAGATAAGCTGAGGTGTCTCCAGCAATACCACGCGAGAAGAACTTTAGTCCCTGGGTAGCCAAAGCAAAACCTTTAGCCCCAAACATAAAAGTCAGAGAAATTTTTCTCAAAACAAATACGAGGCTTCCATTCTTGAGATTATAAGACCAGAGTTAAGACAGGTTCAACCATCTCATAAAATATATTAAAACATAATTCGGCTGACTAAATTCATACTAAATTTCACCATGCATTTAAAATGACAAGTGAAGAAATTGAGGCCATCTAAATACCTACAAAGCAAATAGAAAACACATCCATTTTAAGAATGACAGTATGTTTTTAAACACATATGATTTGTGTATATCTGTTATGTAACACTGAATCCAGGTTGTATACTTAGGAGCAGGCTTTGGTGCCTGAATGCCTGGGTCAGTTTCCTGCTCTACCACTTAACACTCATTGTCTGGGGCAAATTACTTATCTCTCTGGTTTTTAGTTTTCTCAACCAACAGTAGGAGTAAAGTGGATAAGTAATAAGAATATCAACTTCATGTGACCATTTGGACGATTCAATGACAGTACTATTGTTGTAAAGGGCTTGGAACAATAACACTCGAGAAGTATTACTATTATTGTTATACATAAAGAGAGCATACTCAGGCCCCATCTAAGACCAAATAAATCAGAATCTTTGAGGATGAGGCCCAGACATAAAAGCTCCCCAAATGACTCCAACTGGTAGCCAGGGATTGAGGGGATATGACCACGAATGGATTGTATTATAATTTAAGCCTTCAATTGGCAGCTTATATATTAATATGCAAGCAGTCTTATCTCTAAATGCTATAATGACTAAGGATTTTTATTTCCTTTTTATGTGTCTGTGTGGGAAGATGTGCTTTTCTGTGGTTTCCAAGTTTTGCATAATGAACACATTCATAAAAATGTGATTTTACAAATAAAGTCTACACATCTATCGTACGCCAAATGCCAACAAATGTCCTTGCACTCAAGAAGGGTGCACCATTGAGATCGGTTGCACGAAGGGGTCATTGTAAAACATGACAGATGTCATAGATTCCAGAAGTGAGATTGAACTGAGGCACTTCAGGAGACCAGGGAGAAACAGCACCTTCGGCTGGGGGATCCATGTGTCAGTTTCGTACAGCTTCTGGCAGAAAGGGAAACCAAGACATTCCAGTCAAGAGACAACGGGAGCAGAGAAATGCAGAGGCAAGAAAGAGACGTAGGCCATGGAAACCATTTGAAGGGTGCTGAGGCGGAGAATGGCACGGTCAGATGTGTTCTTTGTAGAGATAGCTCTGGATGCTTTGTGTGGGACAAAGAAACATCTGGAAGAATAGAGGTAGAAAAGGCAGCAGAGCGTCTTCATCTTCAGCAATGCCACCTTTTCCTTGTCCCCCAGTCTCTGCCCTCACCATTTTCTCTTAACTTTGCCACCCGTTCACCATCTTCTAAGCTTGCCATCGTCGTGGTCAATTTCACTGGACAAGTAGTTATCCCATCCGACAGGCCCTGCTCCAATTCGTTGATCCCAAAGACTTTTACCTGTGTTCCACAGCAGCCATCCACTCGTGGGACCCATTTTTCACCAGGAATTGTCCCACTTCTGCAATCGTAAACTTCCATTTCCCACTCTTAGACATTCACCTCTCATTCCCTGTGCACACCGGTCCTCCTCTTTGACCTCATCGAGCCTTTCCTTTGGGATCCTCCCCAGCTCTTTGTTCCTTCAGAGCAGCTGCGTAAATCTTCACTACCTCCCTCTGGCCCTGTCTCATAGCTACACCTTCTCAAAAGCACCCCACTTCTGAGTGAAAGAGGCCACCATAAGAGGTCACTCTCAATGTACTTTCCCTCTGCTACCAATTCATCTGCTCTTTACTCCTTTCTGACCTCAAGATGTTTTTCCTCCTAAGCCAATGGATATTCTTATTCTCATTTTACATACTAGGAAAACTGAGTAAAATCACCTTCCCGAGGTCCCCACAATTAATCCGTTGAGGAGCTGTTATTGGGAGCCAGGTCTGTTTGATACCAATCCTCAACTAGAAACGCAGAAAAGGAGGAGCAGTGAAATCAAACATCCTACTTTGCAGGTTCCGCTAAGATTATGGAAACAACATAAGTAAAGCAACCTAAAGTTCTCATGACATGAGAGCTTGTGTTATTTTGGTGCCTAGGTGAGTTGGAGGTGGTGATATTATTAACAGAGTCAAGGAGATTGGGAAGAAGAGATGACTTGGCATCAGGGATAATGAGTTTCTTTTTAACATGTTGAGTTTGAGGTGCTGATAGGGTCTCCAGGTGGAAATATTCAGTAGGCAGTTAAGAACAGATCTCTAGAACTTAGGAAAATAGGGAAGTGTGTGGGGATAAGATTTGGAGCCATTTATGGAGTGAAAACCACCGCACAATCAAGTGAAAGCATAGACTAAAAGAAGGAAGGGGGCGCCTGGCTGGCTCAGGCAGAGAAGCATATGACTCTTGATCTTGGGGTCATGAGTTTGAGCCCCACATTGGGTATAGAGATTATTAAAAAAAAATAAGCTTTTAAATAACAAATTAAATTTAAAAAAATAAAAGAAGAAAGGAAGGCAGAGTATAGAGAAGGAGTGGAAAAGGAAATGCCAGTGAAGGAGACAGAGGACAAGTAACTGGAGAGATTGGAGCCTCAGAGCACAGCATCCTGGAAACCCGGGGAAGAGTCTAACTCATCAATGACCCGCAGTCAGGTCACCGAATTTCTCTGTAACTTTTTGCCTATCTACAAAAAGGTGAATTGTAAGTTCTGACCCTCTAATATAGGTCATTGCAACTTTGCTTCCTTGCATATATGATAGCTTATGCCAATACTTTATACTTTGTTCAAGAGTATTTTGCAAACTATAACAACTTTTCATATTTAATGTTATCATCAAATCATTAACCCCACAAAGTTGTCTTTTTTAAGTTACTTTATTTATTTATTTATTTATTTATTTAGAGAGTGAGTGAAGAGGAGCAGAGAAAGAGGGAAAGAAAGAGGAAGAGAGAGAATCTCAAGCAGGCTCCGCACTGACAACACAGAGGGACAGCACAGTCCCGACTCAGGACTCGATCCCCATGGACTCTGAGCTCATGATCTGAGCCAAAATCAAAAGTCAGATGCTTAACCAACTGAGCAACCCAGGCCCCCCCAAAGCTATCTTAAAAGATTTCAGTAATGGCTCCGTTTCTTGCATATATAATTCTCTAAATGGGAATATTTTCATTATGTTAATGTCTTTTTTTCCTAAGAGAAAAGGGAAAATCCGTCATTGATTAATTAATACCAGTTTAGAATGAGTAAACATTTGACTTGGGCTAAGCGAGTGACCACCTCTGCAATAGCTTTGGAGGGTTCACTTCACACACTTTAACAATGATAAAACTCACCAACTTCACAAAATGGAATTACCCTACTTACCATGCCAGTCCTGCCCTATACTCAACACTTGGCTAAAGTCACCCCTCCAGGGACCTCCCACCTCAAACCATCCCCTCTGCCTCCAAAATGACAGGAACATTTGAGCCACTCATTAGATAATGAGACATTCCCACTCTAGAATCTGCAGACTCAGTAGACTTAGATTAATCGCCAATTAGGTTAGCCAAAAATGAGGTTACATATTTTCAACAGATGAAGGAAGAAACCAAATTCCCATTGTTTTCAAGAGGCAGGGGAATCTAAGCCTAAGTTTGTTTAAGGGACGTCCCCAGTGTCTCCCAAGGACAAAGTTTCACAGATGGGATTTGAACCCTGCATGGAGGGAGGGCTTCCTGACCTCTTTCCACTGCTCCCTTTGCCTCCTGATTCTCCAGTCAGATAAGTATGATAAGTGGCCACTTTTAAATTCTACGCATGGAGCCATCTACAGAATAGGGACTCGACAAACGTGCTTGCTGAGGCAACAGTTGAAAATGTGCAGTCCACAGGAAAAGATTTTAGTTAAACAGTGGATTGACAGAAAAGAGGAAAAGGGATATTCGGGCCAAAGATTCCACTAATGGCATTTCCACATTACTCCTTTTTTTTTTTTTTTGCTTCCCCCTAATGATACAAATTTGTTTGAACTTCACATTTTATTCAGGGAAGTTTAGAAATGTATTAAAACTGTAGCCTGATCACTAGATCAAACAGTTAGATTAGGAGTTGTGACCAATGTGATTTTCTAAAGCTTTCACAACTAGTGAAGTACTAGACGCTAGAACTTTTTACTATAATGGTATACTTAATAAATTAATCTTATCTACCCATATGAGCAAACCCAGCCGAAACTTGTCTTAGCTTAGGGCCTGACTCAGTCATGTCTTTTTCTTTTTTTCTTAATGTTTATTTATTTTTGAGAGAGAGAGAGAAAGCAAGGGAGTGGCAGAGAGAGAAGGACACAGAATCCCCAGCAGGCTCCTCACTGTCTGCACAGAGCCCGATGCAGGACTTGAACTGACAAACTGTGAGATCGTGACCTGAGCCAAAACCAAGAGTCAGATAGATGCTTAACCGACTGAGCCACCCAGGTGCCCCTCGGTCATTTCTTTAGAAAAGGCTTTTCTAAGTTCACATAATGATCCATCTGCCCTGAATCTTTATTGCAGTCTGACTATCTGCAATGTAGCTGTGTTCTCTGAATCAGTTCAAAAGGCTGATTGGTTGGTTGATTGATTGATATCACAGATCATTTGAAGCCCTAAAGAAAGCTTTGGTTTCTCCCTACAGAAATTTACACATGCACGTATGTACAAAGCTTGACATATGATTCCAAGGACCCTCTGACAACCCATTCGTAGCCCTCTGAAGAAGCGCTTGAACCCCCAGGTAAGGGTGCCTTTCCTTACGCAGTGGGGCATCATACACCCACACGCACGCTGAATTGAAGACCCATCAACAGCTTCCTTTATATCTCACCTGGTATCTAGGTGAGCGCACATGGTAGGCCCTTGAAATTCCTACTTTCTTGGAAAAACATAATAAAATAGTATTGGTATTTTTAATTACTCCTTGTTTTTTTTTCCTTATTTTTGCTAGCTTTCCCCCCAAATGAATGAGATTTCATTTTGTGTTTGCAGAACAAAACAAAAACGAGCAAACAAATTACTGTTCTTCCGAGGCTTTCAAGGCTTGAATTGGGCAAGCACGGTCTCACAGTCTCCGCTCCTAGACTGTTTCAGAGTTACACTTTGCGGAGGAGACAGGGAAGGCATGTGGAACTTGGAAGGGGAAAACGACCTGGGGTCTGAGAAGACAGGGGATAAGGGAATACCCTGCATTTTATGGCATTTCCTAGTTTTCAAAATACTTTCACATCTATTATCTTACACGATAACACCCACCTTAACCCTATAGGGCAGGTGGGGCAGGCATCATTAGCCTTGCTTTACTGATAAGAAACTCAGGTCCAGACGGTTTCATGAATTACCCGAGATCTTAAATGAAAGAACGGGGATTTGAATGTAGAGTTTTTGACCCAGATTCTGCTTTTCCCTACAGTACAGAGGGAAAGAAAAATGAAATATTATATTATATATATATTTTAAAGTGCATACATTCATTTCCAGTTATGGTATCAGGCCATTTGACTATTTTGTAAATGCTTAGCAAATCAATTATTTTTTTTTTCTTACAATGCAACTGCCCTTGGATTAGTCACAGAGGTTTAATCATTTGTGAATAATAAAATGGCCCTATCTTTACCAAACGCCATTGTAATCACTTGGGTAAATAGTCTGGAGCCATTTGTATTATTCCTTACAGGATAACGGGTTCAAGGTTGTAAAACTTGGTAATATTTTACCACAAGAATGCTGCTACAGGCATTTCCCATTTGGAACCAAAGCTAGCCCTCCCCACAGTTACATCTCGCAGGGCAAGAACCTCATGTAATGAAACATACGGCGAACAAACCACTGTTGAACTTGCCCGCTTATGGACTCACAGAACTGGAAGGGACCTCGAGAGCTTGTCCTCGTCTCTCGCTCCCTTCTCTTCTGAGGAGACACAAGCCCTTTCTTATCAGCTTCGCGCCACGTAAGGCACACACTCTCCTCCTGGCTCTGGTCACCCCCACTTTGTGCTCTTCCCAGCGGGGAGTTTGGCATCAGCGAAATTCACCCTCTGTTGGTAACTGGGGGGAGCAGGGGACAGGGGTCTTTCCTTAAGACACTTGTGATTGATTGTAAATGTCAATGTGCCAACTATGAGAGGGCGGCACAATGGAAGACGGGTATTCATTTTTAATGTTTATTTATTTTCGACTCAGAAAGAGAGAGGGAGGGAGAGAGAGGACGAGTGGGGGAGGGGCAGAGAGACAGGGAGACCCAGAATCCGAAGCAGGACCCAGGCTCTGAGCTGTTACCACAGAGCCCAACGCAGGGCTGGAACTTAGGAACCATGAGATCATAACCTGAGCTGAAGTCGGACGCCCAACTGACTGAGTCACCCAGGCGCCCCAGGAAGACGCGTATTTTTTACAGACACCTACTGAGCATTGATAGCCGTTAATTTTTCTAGTACTCTCAATATTCCCTGATCCTGATGTTTTGCAAATGGAAGAGCCGAGATGCGCTGAGAGGGGAGGGAATTAATGTGTGCTAAAATTTACGGTGTGAGGGAGGGACCTGTTTCATTTTCCCTCCCGTTCAGATAAAAGTTTAGTGATGTGTCCAGAAATACATAAACAATCAACAGCGAATCTGGCATTTGAGTTTTGCCTGACTCCAAAGCCCTTATGCTTTCCATCACATGACTGCCTCCTGAACTTCAGTCACTCAGACGCCGTCTTCATGGTTTTTTGCCAAAATCTTATACCATGTACTCCATTGTTTCCTTAGAGGCAGGACGGTTCAGTGGTTAGGACACAGTTCTGCCGGCAATGTACCCAAGTTTCAATCCTGGTGCTGCCTCTTACCAGTCTTGTGAGCTTAGGCAACTGATGGGACCTGTGGATGTTTCCTCATGTTTAAAATGGGGGGCAATAATAGCACTTACCTCATGGGGCCGTTTTAAGGATTAAATGAACTAATACATATTAAAGCACCACTAGAGTCAGTCCTTAATCAAAGTTAGCTAGAATTATTTCAGAATTTTCTTTATTTTTTTCAAGTTTATTTATTCTGAGAGAGAACACATGCATGAGCAGGGGGGGGGCAGAGAGAGAGGGAGAGAGAGAATCCGTACCAGGCTCCATGCTGTCACTGCAGAGCCCAAAATGGGGCTCAATCTCACAACTGTGAGATCATGGCCTGAGCTGAAATCAAAGTCGGACATTTAACCAGGAGCCACCCAGGCGCCCCTCAGAATTTCTTTAAATCAGGCTTTTGCTCCTTAAGCAAATGTACTAAAAAGAGAGATTTATGGCACAACTGTGAAATTACAAGTTTGATGTGATAGTTATATTTAAATAAACATTAAAATAAATATATAATACTCAAAGAAAAGATGTTTGTCCATGTATCACCTAAAATCATTTCCATACGTAGGTCCTACTTTAGGAATATGTCTCCAGCCCACACTCTTTCCTATCTATAAAGAAAGAAAGGAAGGAAGGCCGGCCAGGCAGGCAGGCAGGCAAACAGACCAGACCATAGTGTACTGCAAGACATGTCTACTCTTGCTCTCCAGGGCCTGGATGAGATCACCATGAGATGCGGTTATTTTCCTAAGGAATACCACATCAAAAACATTAAAAAGTCCAAAGATTTTCCTTTCCCAGCATCCAGTAGTTCCTAATGAAAGCCCTCTTGGTGACCAGGCAGTTCTGAATTCTAATGAGCAACTATTAGATGAGAGGTTAATTAATAGACACTCCCACATTGCAATATCAATAACCAGGGCTCCATAGAAGTCATTCGTTCTGTTCTACTGAGCTTCACTCTCTGTCTTATGGCAAATGTTTTTGTTTCCAAAAACCATTATACCTCTTACCCAGCTGCCTCTTCTCTTTCCATGTTGTGATATCTCAAGTCTAACATGCTAAAGAGAATTCAGTCGTTAATACTGTAACGAAAGGAATTCTTGGTGGAGACCCATGTGGTCAGGTCCTGTTGTGTAGAGTTGGCCTTTAAGAAGACCATGGTGGCTAGGGTATGTCTTTAGAGGAAGTATTGTCTTCCACCATATTTAAGCCAACAAGTTGTAATTACACACATAGTGTGTGTCCTTCCTTATGTCAAATGCTGCAGTGGATTCTGAAGTAGGAAACAGCTCAAGAGAGTGAAAAGGGCCAGGCAATGGAGTCAGAGACCTTGGTTCGAAACCCACCCCCACCACAACTGAAATGAGTGAATCATTTCAACTCTCTGAGCTTGATTTCCCTCACTACTAAAAGAATGAACTGACTTTGCAGGAGTTTTATGAGGATTACATGAGACCGTCTATGCAAGTCAAGTACTTGGCACATAGAAATATTGAGTCAATGTTGTTACTAAGATGTAATCCATGTACTTGAGGAACATACTATCTATTCGAAGAGATGACACACAAAATCAAATATTAGATGGTATAGTAATAACAATAAGTACCACTAGAATTCAGAACTGAGCAAAATACTTCTGAAACAATAACCATTTTAAATAACTTTTCTCTGATATTATATAAGTATCATATACTCATTATAAAAAAATATGGGGGGGTGAAAAAAGTAGAAACATTTTAATGACATTAATTCCAAATTCACACACATATAATACCCACATATAGCAGTAGAGGAATGCCAATGGAACTTAGGTTAAAGTCCGTGTGATTTTTCTCAGTGAAGTAAAATTGTCAATAGGAGGGTAGATATTTAAGTTGATACCGTCATGATGGAATACTATACCACTATTAATAAAAATAGAGTGAATCTTTTATGTCTCGACTTGGAAAGACAGCCAGAACATATTGCTAATTTAAAAGAGCAAGTTGAAGACACATATAGTGTAACACTTATTAAGTATGCTTTCCTTGGAGGTTTGAAATGATCTCAAATACTTCACATGTGGTTTTTTTGTTTGTTTGTTTTATTACCATTTAGTAATTTTTTAAAGTGTTCTAAAGCAAAAAGAATAAATTCAGTCTTCACAGTGGAGAACCCTTGGCCAAAAGTTCTGGGAGGAGGAGGTAGAAGCTGGCTGTGGTCAAAGTTGACACCAGATGGTGCCCCGATCAGTGTCCTTTTGAAAAACACCTACTGTGGTCTGATAAGATAGCAACTGTACAAAGTGGCTAAAATAGATTTTAGAATCATACATTATGTATCTTGGTTCATTTTCAAAATCAGACTGATTTTTGAAACTAGAGGTTTTTAATCAAAGCTGGCTGTGGAAGAGGAGTATAATGTATGCACCACTGTTTTAAAGCAGTTAGTGTGTGTGTGTGTTTGTATGATTCGGCCCATTCATCTTAACCTAAATTCATGAGGATTAAGGTACCCATGCAGAGTAGCTAAATAGTGTATAGATATGGTCTCAGTTGTAAATAGAAAAATCTAATTCCATAAACTGTGTTACTCCTCAAAGAAAACAAAAAACAAAAAAAGGGAGGCCAGGAAAAAGGAGGAACAAGAGATATCAAGAACTCCAAAGTAGCAAAGGACACTATCTTATCAAATGAGCAATGGGTCTCAAAACATCTGTTTCAGCTGTGATGACCTGCAGGGGAGGCGGGTGTGACAGCCCTACCCCCAGACACTGGACAGAGGAGATAGGAGATCTGCTCCCCCAAACCTGCTGACGCCTGGAAACCACAGATATCTCGCCAGTGCATTCTTTTCCTGGAAGACTGGAGCGAGAATTCTACTCTGCACAATGGAGCCTCGTTTGTGTCAAAGGACAGAAAATACCTGGGTGATAGACCATGAGGTGAGAGGTGAGCTACATTTCACCCTTTGTTTTCACTCATTCATTCATTCAATCAACAAATATCTATTGACGATTGACAGATACCCAGGTATTTGGATACTAGTCTGGCCACTCACAAGTCATGTGACCACACACACATTAGCCAGACTCTCTCTAGTACTTATTATTTGACACTGTCATAGTGGTCATTTGTCCCTTTTGACCAACCCTTTTACATATTTTGTCCATCCTCAAACCTCTGACTCCGGTGACTATAGCGACATGAGAGTATTTCCCGAGAATGCCTACAAGGAAGAAATAAACTTAGGAATCTGCAGATCTCCTAATCATGATATTTACAAAAATTTTTTTAAATAGTTCCATGATGCAAGGAAATAAAATGAGGCAGAATGAGAGAGTGCATTTGATTCATGTCCTCAAACGCGATAGTCATGGAGGCGGACGTATACACAGGGACTCAACAAAAAGAGCTGACATTTTGAAATCACACTCTTTGCCAGGAACATGCATGATGTCATGCAATTTTCCCAGCACCCCAGCAGTAGCTATCCTGTACTGATAGAAGATCAGTAGAAGATACAAGATCCCGGGGCCCCTGGGTGGCTCAGTCGGTTGCGCGTCCGACTTCGGCTCAGGTCATGATCTCCCAGTCTGTGAGTTCAAGCCCCGTGTCAGGCTCTGTGCTGACGGCTCAGAGCCTGGAGCCTGCTTCAGATTCTGTATCTCCCTCTCTGTCTCTGCCCCTCCCCCACTCATGCTCTGTCTCTCTCTGTCTCAAAAATAAATAAACATTTAAAAAAAAAAAAAAAGAAGATACAAGATCCCTCAAAATAAATAAACATTTAAAAAAAAAAAAAAAGATACAAGACATGAGGGATATTGATGTTCCAAGAGAGGAAGTAATTTGCTCAGGGGTCACACAGCTTCTACGTGGCCTTTTAATCGGGATTTAAATGCTCACAGCCTGCTTCATTAAAGTGCACAAATACATTAAGTATCAAAATTATAAGAGACAGGAGGCCCCTTGGTATCTGGAAAATGACACTTAGAGTTCAGCCTTGGTGTTGCTAGGACTGCGTTAGAAGTCAGAGCTAAGCCAGAATGTTCTCCTGGTGAATGCGATCTCTCAGAAAATCATCACCAGACGTGCTGGCCTTACTGTGGTGAGCACTGAGTGTTATGCAGAACTGTCAAAGCGCTATACTGTACCCCTGACACCGTACGACACTGTATGTCATCTACACTTCAATGATGAAAAAAAAAATAAAGAGAAAAAAAAGCAGACAAGAGGCCACTCTGTGCTCTTGTCAATCCACGGACCAAAGGAAGAAGAGCACTCTGCTAAGCACAGAGATACTAGGCTCCTTCTGTCTTGGATACGATGAGTGAATGCTGCTTTTTTTTTACCAATTAAAGTGTGAGCCTTGGTTTTTTCCTGCCGCGTTATAGATAGGATTTATTAAATCAGCCAGTCACACAGAGAACAGATTGGTGGTTGCCAGAGGCAAAGGTTTGGGGATGGACAAAATAGGTGAAAGGGGTCAAAAGGTACAAATGTCCAATTGTAAAATTCATGAGTCCTGGGGATGTCATACACTGCATGGTGACTGTGGTTAATAATACTGTATCGCACATTTGGGAGTGGCTAAGAGGGCAGATCTTAAAAGTTCTCATCACAAGAAAAAAAGATTTTGTAACTATGTGTGGTGACCGATGATAACCAGACTCAAGGTGATCATTTTGAGGCATGTACAAATATTGAATTGTTATGTCGTACACCTGAAACTAATATGAAGTTGTAGTGCAATTATATTTCAATTAAAAAAAAAGAAAAAGACCCAGTCACAGAATTATCCCCATTGGGATAATACTGGCAACATTCTATCCAGGATGAAGCCCCATTTCCTTGAATCTTCCCCCAAATCACCTAACATGAGCCCAAATGCTATACTAAGTCCTGATGAACACCCTCTTGCTGAAAGGCTGCACGGTTCCCTGGGTACACAGTCCCCTCCACATCAAGCAAGGAGCCCCATTTGTTCAATCACAGATGAGTCCCTGGTGGTCTTGGGCTGGAAGTCAGGGACAGAAATGGACATTCAGCCAGATTCACTTAAGCCCTCACTGCCTTTGACCAGAACCTTAGACCCAGTGAACCTGAAACAATAATATACAGTTGAAGGGGCCACCTTGCCTGAGAGTTAAGGTCCTTTGGGATTGAACCCTGGTGTTATCATGAAGCCCATTGGGTCTATTTTATTTTCCTGGGAAAAAGATGTCCCAGGATTTGGGGTCATGTGATCAAGCCTTGTGTTGTTTTCTGGTGACATCATAAAATATGGCCTCTGCCCTCAAGGACTTTTTTTTAAGTTTTTTTATTTATTTTGAGAGAGAGAGAGAAAGAGAGAGAGCATGAGAGGGAGAGAAGGAGAGAGAGAGAGAGAAAGACAGAGAATCCCAAGCAGGTTCTACAGGGTCAGTGCAGAGCCTCGTGTGGGGCTCAAACTCATGAAACTGTGAGATCATGACCTGAGCCAAAATTAAGAGTCGGAAGCTTAACCAACTGAGTCACCCAGGCAGGTCCTCAAGGAATTTTAAACCTAACTGAGTACTGACACTCAGGTTGGTCTACACTGTACATTCTTGGCATTTCTTTTGTGAGTTGTGAGTTAAAATAAGAATAAATCAACTTGAAATCTTATCTCTTAAAGTTGGTCTTTTAAAGATCATTCTTCAAGCATTTTATAGAGCTAGGTGCTATGCTGAGCCCCACGCGGGCCATCTTCGTCACCCTCACAACAATATCAAGAGGTAGAAACTATAATTTTCTGCACTTCTATAGATGGCAAAACTGAGGCTTTAGAGAACTTTTTCTTATTCACGGACAACATTCTTCCTGAGGTCAAACAGCTCATCAGTGATAGAGCTGGGATTTAACCAGCAGGCCAAATCGAAAGCCACCATGCTCAAACTTTAAGCTGCACTTCACACTGGATGTTAATTTGTATAATAAAGTCTCTTTGTAAAGCACTTTTCTATGATGTAGGGTCAGTGGTACCATGGGCCAAATCATGTCTTCCCACTCAGGAAGTACCGTGCGGTGCAAGGGTAAACAACAGAAAGCAAAATCTATAAAGTAAGCATTAAGCATCGCTCCTTCCAAAAGGGTCATAGTTGTTTTTTCTGAATACTTTTGGCCCTCAGAACATGGCCACAAACTCACAGCAGCCAGAGGAAACCAAGGAAAAGAATTAATCCTACATTTTTAAATGTCGTTGAATTTTTCCAGTATGTGTTGATTCTATGACCTAGAAACCGGAACTTCTTGAGCGCCGTGGTTGTTTTGATTTTGAGTGTTTCAATCTCTTTTGTTAATTAAAAAAAAAAAATGCTTGCTTTTTTCCGGGGATGGGGGGGAGGGGGTGCGGTATATCTCTTTTTATTTTCTATGTCCTCTCTTTGAAGAGCGTAATAGACAATGAAATGTCCCAAAGAAGGGCATATCAAAAGAAACGCCCGAAATAACACAAAATTAGGCAAATTCAGTCATGAAGAAAGAAGGAACAGAGGTTCTTAATCTGGGACACAGAGCTGCAGGTCAGAGTCCCCACAAGTGCGGGCAAAGTTCTGAGGACGCGTGCGTGTATACCTCTGTGTGTGTGTGTGAACCTCTGTGAAGAAAGAATGTGCGGCTTTTATCAGACCCCAGAGGGTCTGTGACCCAATGAATACTACTGCTACAGGACTTAAAAATGAAAATCAATGGGAGGAGCCAAGATGGTGGAACAGCATGGAAGTCTTTTTTCTGAATCAGCCAGATCAACACTAAACCATCATGCACACCTAGAAAACGGATTCGAGGAATAACACAGCAATCCGCACAGCCTGAACCACAGAACTCGGCAGGTACGCAGCCCGGAGGGGCGAACTGGGGGAGACAGGAGCCGCGGAGGGCAGGGAGCCGCTTTCCCCTGAAGAGAGGACGGAGAAAGGGGGAGAGCACGGGAAAAGCACCCTCCACTAAATCAGCTAGAGAGAAAGTGGAAAAGTGGAAACAGCCACAGGGACCGAACTAAAAAGAGAGAAAGGAGTGGGTTTATATTCCATTAAGACTCTATAAACAGGGGAGCGCAGAGTCCAAAACTCTGCCGTTCAAAATACCTGGCGGTGCTCTGGCGGGAAGGGCGAACTCCCAGGAGAAGAGCGGGGCCGGGAGGTCCTCAGGCCACGTGTGATTTTCCACAATCCCGGAAACGCTGCCACTACAAGATAGCGTGAGCTTTTTCTGGCTTGGGTTTGCACCCAGGCACAAATCTGTGGACATCGGCAGCAGCAAGGTCCCGCAAACATTTCTGGGTGCGGCCAACAACTGGCCATTGCTCAGTGGGACCCTCACCCAGAGGATCTGAGTAGGTCAAAGCCACAGTCATCGGAAGTGAGGGGTCGGGAAACAGCCGAATCTCAGATAAAACTCAGGAGGGAGGCGCTGCCGGGCAACCCGATGGCGAGGTCACGGACGTAGTAAAAGCGGGGAGTGACGGAAATCGGAGACAAAAGACTGGTGCATGAATCCTGATCAGGGAGAACACAGAATTTCCACACAAGGCTGGCGACTAGGGGACGCCATTTTCACCCTGCCCACGCATGCGTGTGCACACACCTGTAGGCGCCACAACAATCCACGCAGTAAGCCAAGCAGCGCCCTCTAGTGGAGAACGGAGCCCTTACACTAAGCCCCGCCCAACTGGGCCAACCTCACTCTTCAGGAACACCACACATATCTCCTCCTGCTTAGTTCATAGACTATAAAGTGCTTCATAGTTTGATCTCTAGGGGAAAAAGATGTAATACCAATCTTATATCAGATTGTTTGCTGGTCTAGCTATTCAATTTTCTTTTTTCTTTTGTCCGTTTTTTTCTTTTGTTGTTGTTTTTGTTTTGTTTTCTCTTCTTTCTTTTTCGTTTCTTTTACTTGATACAGAAAGAGAAAAAATTTATTTTTATTTTCGATTTTTATTAAAAATATTTTTCTTTTTTTCTACTAAATTTTTCACTTTTTTGGTAAATATTTCAAATTCTATTATACTTTCAACATTTCTTTTATTTTTTCCTACTAAATTTTTCACTTTTTTGTACATTTTTCAAGTTCTATTATACTTCCATCATTTATTTGATTCTGTGTGTGTGTTTTGTTTTTAATTTTTGAATTGTAATTTTTCCCCTTTTTCTCTAATCAGTCAAGCTCCTCTCCATTAATCCATTTCATCACATTCATTTTCTCAAATTTCAAACGCTTTTTTTTCTTCTTTTTTTTTCTCTTCTTTTTCTTCTCTTTTTCCTTTTCTCTTCCTCTAATCAAGCTCTTTTCAATAACCAGATCAAAACACACCTAGGATCTAGCATCTTTGATTTGATAGTGTGTGTACGTGTGTGTGTTGTTTTTAATTCTTTAATTTTAATTATTTTTCCCTTTTTTTCTCCAATCAATCAAGCTCCTTTCAATAACCAAACCAAAACACACCTAGGATCTAGCATCATTTATTTGATTTTTGTGTATGTGTATGTGTGTGTTGTTTTTTTAATTTTTAATTTTGATTTTTTTCCTGTTTATCTCCAATTAGGCAAGCTCCTTTCAATAACCAGACCAAAACACACCTAGGATCTAGCATCATTTATTTGATTTGTGTGTGTGTGTGTGTGTGTGTGTGTGTGTGTGTGTGTGTGTAGTTTTCAATTTTTTCATTTTAAATTTTTTCTTTTTTTACTTTATTTATTTCTTTTCTTCCTTCAAAATGATAAAATGAAGGAATTCACCCGAAAAGAAAGAGCAGGAAGAAACGACAGTGAGGGATTTAACCAACACATACAAGCAAGATGTCTGAACTAGAATTCAGAATCACGATGATAAGAATACTAGCTGGGGTTGAAAATAGATTAGAATCCCTCTTTACAGAGATAAAAGAAATAAAAGCTAGTCAGGATGAAATAAAAAATGCCATAACTGAGCTGCTATCTTGAATGGATGCCATGGTAACAAAGATGGATGAGGCAGAGCAGATAATGAGCGATATAGAGGATAAACTTATGGAGAATAATGAAGCAGAAAAAAGGAGGGAGAGAAAAGCAAAAGAGCACAATTTAAGAATAAGAGAAATCAGTGACTCATTAAAAAGGAATAACCTCAGAATCATAGGGGTCCCAGAAGATGAAGAGAGAGAAAAAGAGATAGAAGGGTTATGTGAGCAAATCATAGCAGAAAACTTTTCTAACCTGGGGAAAGACACAGACATCAAAATACAGTAAGCACAGAGGACTCCCACAAGATTCAACAAAAATCGACCATCAACAAGGCATATCATAGTCAAATTCACAAAACACTCAGGCAAGGAAAGAATCATGAAAGCAGCAAGAGAAAAAGAGTCCTTAACCTACAAGGGAAGACAGATTAGGTTTGCAGCAGACCTATCCACAGAAACTTGGCAGGCCAGAAAAGAGTGGCAGGATATATTTAATGTGCTGAATCAGAAAAATATGCAGCCAAGAATTCTGTATCCAGCAAGACTTTCATTCAAAATAGGAGAGATAAAAACTTTCCCAAACAAACAAAAATTAAAGTTCATGACCACTAAACCAGCCCTGAAAGAAGTTTTAAGAGGGACTCTCTGAGGTGGGAAAAGATGGTGGTAGGGGGAAGACTAAAAGCAACGAAGACTAGAAAGGACCAGAGAACACCCCGAGAAGCTCCAACTCTACAAGAAACATAATGGCAATAAACTCATACTTTTCAGTACTCACTCTAAACATCAATGGACTAAATGCTCCAATCAAAAGACATAGGCTAACAGAATGAATAAGAAAACAAGATCCATCTATATGCTTTAGACCTAAAGACACCTTTAGATTGAAAGTAAGGGGATGGAGAACTATCTATCATGCTAATGGTCACAAAAAAAAGCAAGAGTAGCCATACTTATATCAGACAATCTAGACTTTAAAATAAAAACTGTAACGAGAGATGAAGAAGGGCATTATATCATAATTAAGGGGTCTATCCACCAAGAAGATGTAACAGTTGTAAACATTTATGCTCCAAATGTGGAGCACCCAAATATATAAATCAAATACTCACAAAAATAAAGAAACTCATTGGTAATAATACCATAACAGTAGTGGACTTCAACACCCAACTTAACAGCAATGGACAGATCGTCTAAACAGAAAATCAACAAGGAAATAATGGCTTTGAATGACACACTGGACCAGATGGACTTAATAGATATATTTAGAACATTTCATCCTAAAGCAGCAGGATATACATTCTTCTCCAGTGCACATGGAACGTTCTCCAGAATAGACCACATACTGGTACACAAATAAACCCTCAACAAGTACAAAAAGATCGAGATCATACCATACATATTTTCAGACCACAACACTGTGAAACTCGAAATCAACCACAAGAAAAAAATTGGAAAGATAACAAATACTTGGAGAAAAATAACATCCTACTAAAGAATGAATGGGCTAACCAAGAAGTTAAGGAGGAAATTAAAAAGTACATGGAAGCCAATGAAATTATACCACCACAGCCCAAATCCTCTGGGACGCAGCAAAGGCCATCCTAAGAGGGAAGTATATAGCAATCCAGGCCTTCCTAAAGAAGGAAGAAAGGTCTCAAATACACAACCTAACTTTTCACCTCAAAGAGCTGGAAAAAGAACAGGAAATAAAGCCCAAAACAAGCAGAAGACAGGAAATAATAAACATTAGAGCAGAAAACAATGCTATTGAAACCAAAAAACACAGTAGAACAGATCAATGAAACCAGAAGCTGGTTCTTTGAAAGAATTAATAAAATTGATAAACCATCAGCCAATTTGATCAAAAAGAAAAAGGAAAGGACTCAAATAAATAAAATCAAGAATGAAAGAGGAGAGATCACAATCAACACAGCAGAAATAAAAACAATAATAAGAGAATATTATGAGCAATTATATGCCAATAAAGTGGGCAAACTGGAAGAAATGGACAAATTCCTAGAAACATATAAACTACCAAAACTGAAACAGGAAGAAATAGAAAATTTGAACAGATCCATAACCAGTAAAGACATCGAATTAGTCATCAAAAATCTCCCAAAACACAAGAGTCCAGGGCCAGGTGGATTTCCAGGGGAATTCTACCAAACATTTAAGGAAGAGTTAACACCTATTCTCTTGAAGCTGTTCCAAAACAATAGAAATGGAAGGAAAACTTCCAAACTCTTTCTATGAAGCCAGCATTACCTTGATTCCAAAACTAGACAAAGCCCCACGATAAAAGAGAACTATAGACCAATCTCCCTGATGAATACAGATGCAAAAATCATCAGCAAGATATTAGCCAACCGGATCTAAGAATACATCAAAAATATTATATGCCACGACCAAGTGGGATTTATACTTGGGAGGCAGGGCTGGTTCAATATCTGCAAAACAATCAATGTGATTCATCACATCAATAAAAGAAAGGACAAGAACCACATGATCCTCTCAATAGATGCAGAGAAAGCATTTGACAAAATACAGCATCCTTTCTTCATAAGAACCCTAAAGAAAGTAGGGATAGAATCATACCTCGCGATCATAAAAGCCATATATGAAAGATCCAACGCTAGTATCATCCTCAATGGGGAAAAACCTACAGCTTTCCCATTAAGGTCAGGAACAAGAAAGGGATGTCCACTCTCACCACTGTTATTCAACATAGTATTGGAAATTTTAGCCTCAGCAATCAGACAACGCAAAGAAATAAAAGGCATCCAAATTGGGCAGGAGGAGGTCAAACTTTCACTCTTTGCAGATGACATGATACTACATATGGTAACCCAAAATATTCCACCCAAAAACTGCTAGAACTGATCCATGAATTCAGCAAAGTGGCAGGATATAAAATCAATGCACAGAAATCCGTTGCATTCCTATACACCAATAATGAAGCAACAGAAAGAGAAATCAAGGAATTTATCCCATTTACAATTGCACCTAAAACCTAGGAATAAATAAAATACCTAGGAATAAATCTAACCAAAGAGGTGAAAAATATATACACTGAAAACTATAGAAAGTTTATGAAAGAGATTGAAGAAGGCACAAAAAAAAATGGAAAAATATTCCATGCTCCTGGATAGGAAGAACAAATATTTTAAAATGTCAACACTATCTAAAGCAATCTATATATTCAATGTGATACCTATCAAAATAACAGCAACATTCTTCACAGAGCTTGAACAAACAGTCCTAAAATTTGTATGGAATCAGAAAAGATCCCAATTAGCCAAAGCAATCCTGAAAAAGAAAACCAAAGCAGGAGGCATCACAATCCCAGACTTCAAGCTGTATTGCAAAGCTGTGATCATCAAGACGGTATGTTACTGGCACAAGAACAGACACTCAGATCAATGAAACAGAACAGAGAACCCAGAAATAGACCCCCAAATGTATAGCCAACTCATCTTTGACAAAGCAGGAAAGAATATCCAATGGAATAAAGACAGTCTCTTCAGCAAGTGGTGCTGGGAAAACTGGACAGAGACATGCAGAAAAATGAACCTGGACCACTTTCTTACACCAGACACAAAAATAAACTCAAAATGGATGAAAGAACTAAATGTAAGAGAGGAAGATATCAAAATCCTCGAGGAGAAAGCAGGCAAGAACCTCAGGCGCAGCAACTTTTTACTCAACACATCTCCAGAGGTAAGGGATACTAAAGCAAAAATGAACTATTAGGACCTCATCAAAATAAAAAGCTTCTGCACAGTGAAGGAAAACTAAAAGGGAACTGATGGAATAGGAGAAGATATTTGCAAATGACATATCAGATAAAGGGTTAGTATCCAAAATCTATAAAGAACTTATCAAACTCAACACCCAAAAAACAAATAACCCCGTGAAGAAATGGGCCAAAGACGTAAACAGACACTTCTCCAAAGAAGACATCCAGATGGCCATCGGACACATGAAACGATGCTCAACGTCACTCATCATCAGGGAAATACAAATCAAAACCACAATGAGATACCACCTCACGCCAGTCAGAATGGCTAACACTAATAACTCGGGCAAAAACAGATGCTGGCGAGGATGTGGAGAAAGAGGATCTCTTTTGCACTGCTGGTGGGAATGCAAACCGGTGCAGCCGCTCTGGAAAACAGTATGGAGGTTCCTCAAAAAATTAAAAATAGAACTACCCTACGACCCAGCAATTGCACTATTAGGTATTTATCCAAGGGATTGAGGTGTGCTGTTTCGAAGGGACACATGCACCCCAATGTTTATAGCAGCACTATCAATGATAGCCAGAGTTTGGAAAGAGCCCTAATATCCATCGATGGATGAATGGATAAAGAAGATGTGGCATATATATATATATATATATATATATATATATATATATATACACACACACACACACACACACACACACACACACACATATATATATATATATTCACAATGGAGTACTACTTAGCAATCAAAAAGAATGAAATTTTGCCATTTGTAACTATGTGGATGGAACTAGAGGGTATCATACTAAGCGAAATCAGTCAGTCAGAGAAAGACAAATATCATATGACTTCACTCATATGAGGACTTTAAGATACAAAGCAGATGAATGTAAGGGAAGGGAAGCAAACATAATATAAAAATAGGGAGGGGGACAAAAACATAAGAGACTCTGAAATATGGAGAACAAACAGGGTTACAAGAGGACTTGTGGGGGAGGGGATGAATTAAATGGGTAAGGGACATTAAGGAATCTACTCTTGAAATCATTGTTGCACTGTATGCTAACTAACATGGATGTAAATGTTTTTTAAAAATAAAGAAAATCAATGAAATTATGAGGTAAAGAAAGTCATCTGTTTACACGATAAATATTTTAAGACACCACTGTCTATGTGCCTGTAGTTAAGTCCATTACAGTGCTCCGGGTCCAGCTTCCTGAGGCAGATAGGAGACCTGGTTATCATCATCCCCACTACAAGCCTGTATCAACTCTGCCACTCTGAGAATCTGCTCCATCTCCCCTCTCCTCCTCCCCCACTCCCTCCCCTGAGACAATGCAACGATACCACCAGCCCTTGGTTTTGAGTCCCATGCCCATTGCCTCTTGCACCTCCAAGCCTACAAGACCCGGGCTGATGTGCCAGATGTTTTTGCTCCATATTGGACCTCATTGTTGTGGCACAGCCATATTTGTGACCATGAGGTTGAAACTATGAGGTGACAGAGAGTCTGCCCAATTTTGCTTCACAAAAAGACGATAAAGATCATGATTGTGCTTCTAGACACAGGATATGTCCATTTCCGGGTGTGCTCCTAAATCAGGACACCAGGAACCTAGGGGCTGGAGTCTGTCATCCACAGGAAATCACCCTGCGGGGCAAAGCGAGACAGTAACATAAAAAAGGAAGAAAAGAGAGAGAGAGAGACCAGGAAGGAAGTAACTTAGTGAATGTAATTTAAAACTGAAAAAAGTAAAATGTCTTTTGAGCATGAAAGGAATATGTATGATGATATTCGCTCCCCAACTCCTACAATACTCTATTTAGTAGTCTACACAGCAACTGTCCTCACACCCTCTGCTCGTCTAACTTCCTTGGTTTTCCTTGTGCTGGAGAAGATAAGGCTTGAGGACTAGGCAGGTGAAGGAGCTTCAGTGACAGGCTGACTTTGCCCTTCCTCCCGGAGCAAAGAGAAGCAGGAGGGTTGACGAGAAGTTTGGAAGTGGCCGAGGGGCTGGTCGAGAGGCTTCAGCAACAGCACAGATGTGAGGCGATCCAGCCCGAACCTGAGAGATGGGGAAAGAACAGAGAAGCAGGGACTGACGTTGAGTCCTTGAAGAAACTATTAACTGAGCCCCACGACTAGTTAGGCCCAGGATGAGTGAGAGGAACGGCAGCATTCAACATGGCAGCCAGGGCCGAGCAGAAACACAGCAAGGAAAGCTGAGTGGAGAACTGAGAGAAACTCCCTGGGGATTTGAGGCGTCTGTACTCTCTGAGGATGTGCACAGTGAGTCCTCAGCCACAGCTAGCAGAGCTCAGGCTTCCAGGCAGGATAGGAAATGAGAAGGCAGATGCTCCAAACACAGAACAACAAAGCAACACAAAGCACGGTGGGGAGGGCATCTGGATAAAACCGTTCCCAGTGAATATTCTAGTCCCAATGTTCCCCAATCACCACCACCCCACACACACACACACAGATATAAAAGCTTTGGGGCCAACTTCCTGAAGAATGAAATCTAAGCTTTCAGGGTGGATTGTCCTTTCCCTCTTTCTCCACCCACGGCACTACTCCAAGGCCAATTTCAATGCCAAGTCGTCTGGGAAGCCTTTCCTCTTCACCCTCACCCAGGTTGATTGTAACCACTATTTAAGGCTAGTTAGCTTTAACCGGTGTCTAATTGACAAAATGGAAGTACAGAGATGGGAGGAGGCAGGATGAGAACAGGAAGAATGTGAACGCCAGCTGGAAACTGTAAGATAACAAAATCAATTGACATTTAGCTCTGCTCTCCTGTTTCCTAAGGATTCCTAGAACACCTGCCACCCCCAGCCCAAGGAAGAGAACACAAACCATCACAAAAAAAAAAAAAGTGCAATGAAGTTAAATTATTTGTCCAAATCCTGTAACTGGCAACACCAAGAGTTGAACCTATTCATTCCTTCATGTGTTTATTCATTTATTCATTCATTCAATAAATATTTATTGGTGCCAGGTCCTGTGGCACGGGACAGGGGCTGAAGAACACATACACAGCTTAATTCTAGTAGGAGAGACAGGAAATAAAGGAGTAAATGTATAATAGAATGTTACAAAGTGACAGTGCTATGAAGAAACATGACACGGCGGAGACAGAGGAGGCAGGGTTCCCCACTAGATGGAGTGGTCAGTCATTCTGTACTCTGAGCCCTGAGCTCTGCCCTCTGCTCCTACTGCAGACTCTTCTTGCCGACAAAGTTGATGGTCATGAAATGTATAGCCCCGTCTCATTTCAATTGCTGCCCGGGGCTTGGGGTGTGCCATGGTTTCCTGAGCACCAGAGCCCATTCAGCACAAGATTCCTCCCCTGCCCACTGGGCCGTAGGTAGGTCTCCTTAACACAGCCCCCCCAAAGTTGGACTGCCTTACTTAGCTTCCAGTGTAGACTATCAACTCCCTGGAGGCAAGAACCCCTCACACAGTTTCCGCGAAGTGTATGCTGGTTCTCAGTTCATCAGATTAAATAAAAGTAATTGGAAGAACAGGAAGACCATTCCCCTTACTCAATATTCATAGATGACAGCTCTTTGGAGAATTCCCCAAATCTAACGGACTTCTCCAAAACAAGCCCAGACTCTCCACCCTTCCCTAACCCCCAGGAGCTCCCCTCCTGCACAAACCCAAATAAGCCCCACTAAAAAACCAGATCAGTCCAGGCTGCAGTAGGTAACTGAACAGTCCACAGTCGGTCAGGGACATTTTTGCCAACATAGGCCAGGTGGCATTGCAGGTGGTGAGCAGTGACACGGGGGTATGAAGAAGACAGACACAAAATAGAGAGGAAGTAGTCCTACTTTGCTAAAACCCACCTGAGGCATTATTGAGTGATAAGCCAACCAGACTTCAGGACAAAAAAAATGAGTTCATCTACTTTGCGTTATCCATTTGATTTCCACAAACATCTCGGTCATGTGTGGCTGTTGTTTATTTATTCACAGCACCAATGAACATCTTTCGGTTTTACAGGTATGCATATGTGCATACATTACTGGGGGACTTCACGTGCAATTAGTAATGAGTTATTTGAACTTTACATCCTCAAGTTTGAATAGTTCCCACAAATGTGACAATTACACTTTGGCAACATCGCCTGTGAGGACAGAAGGAAGACTTTAAGCAACAAAACTCCATAATACTGTAACATAACTTCAGACCTCCTGGAAGGGTCACTCTCTCTCAAAAACCATCATCCTTCCTGGATTATTCCCGCTAGAATTCACAGGAGGCTCACTGTCTCTGACCTGGCTTTGGACCAAGAGGAGACAGTTGATCCATCCGGCAATATTCGAGAACGTTCTGTGTAAACAAAAGGGTCCAGAATAAAACACCTGAGAAAAGAGCTCCTGAACATGACACATGCGCGTTAGCTAATCTCCAAATTCACAAGAACATTTAGATTACAGTGAGGATTAGAGTCTGATGCAATTTCCATTCGCGCCGTGGTTTCCCGATTCAATAACTTCATTCCCACCTGTGACGACTCGCGTGCAAAGACACTCAGAAGCACAAATAACAACTTATCAGGCAAAGTGCAGAGCTACAGAATAGGCATAATCGGTATTCAGTCTAAATTCAAAACGCAAATCAGGTCATGTTTCCTCATCATTTTTCTGACACAGTCTTTTTTTGCAGTCTTTAATTGCAATGGTGTAAAGATACCTAGAAAAGCAGGACATAGATTTTGTCCTCTTGGGAAAAAATGGGACAGGATTTGGCAAAGGATTCGGTTAACCGCAAATAATACAGATCTTTTTTTTTTTTAACATCTGAACTTGTCCTTAGCACAAGATGAACTGCTTGTCCTGGAACCAATCAAAGAAACATCATCAAGTTTAAAACTGATAGAGAATTAAACACCTTAGCCCCAAGACTGAGTCATACTCGTAATTTTCTGGTCTGATTTTGTAGTTACTTCATCGAACTGAAGACATTCACAAGTTGAAGAGGTCACGACAGACTAGTGAGAGCAAATGCTTTTGTCTTCATTCCATTCGCTGTTATATTGACCAATCTGTATGATCAGATTTATGAGGGCTTTTTTCCCCCAAACTATATCTTTTCTTTAAATGTTCAAAGTTCCTATGTAGGGATAATTGTCATTTTGATGAACAGTTTGATCTCCCTTTAAAAATATTTTTTTAGGTTTACTTATTTGAGAGAGAGAGAGAGCATGAACAAGGGAGGGGCAAAGAGAGAGAGGGAGAGAGAGAATCCCAAGCAGGCTCTGCACTGTCAGCGCAGAGCCCGACGTGGGGCTCAAACTCGCAAACCATGAGATCATGACCAGAGACGAAATCGAGTTGGACACTTAACCAACTGAACCACCTGGGAACCCCTAAAAAAATATTTTTAAAGAATGAATTCTGATTCATTCATTCACTGATTTTATTAAAATGAATACAGAGCTCCGGAGGGACTTTTGTCAGCAATAATTCTCTACCGCCCTTAGGTTAAGTCAGTGACTCAGAACTAGAGACAAATTCGCCGTGGGGACTGTGGCCATGTCTGGAGACCCACAGTGGATGCCCTAGACTTTTAAAAAATTATTTTCATTTCTTCAAAAACAAAAAAGAGAGAGAGAAAGATTTCTGGAACTAACCTAAGCACACAGAAACACTGCAAAGTAAAATGACAGTGTTTTTCTAATCTCAGAGGGAAACAGTGTTAGGGAAAGCCACTGTTGATCAGGCGCTCTAGCCACCAGGCAAGGCTGACTCAAAGAGGAGAAGAAAGTGCCTGCATTTCCTTGGGAGAATTCAATGCAGGACAACTAAAGGGAGACAAACTCCAGGAAAAATACCGTGCTGCAGGCAGCACGGTTGCCTGAGGCGACGGAGGAAACCTGACCCCGTACAAAAATATCCACTGAATGAACTTGTTCGAACTCATTAAATATACTCCAGCTATCTAAAAGGGATGGTTTCACATTGACTCTACTCCGGAACGTGGTACGTGATTAAGTGGTCGTCAAGCTACCTGTGTGGTAAGTTGAGTTGCATTTAAATTTAGTGCCTTTTCCTTTCCTAAAAAAATACTTCAGTGGGGTAAAGAACATTATCCAGACACAAACTAGTCTGCATTTCTTCAGCCAGGGGCAAAGAAACTAGAAAATTATAATCTTTCCCTTTTTTTTTTTTTTTGATGATCTAATAATTTATTGTCAGATTGGTTTCCATACAACACCCAGTGCTCATCCCAACAAGTGCCCTCCTCTGTGCCCGTCACCCTAATCTTTCCCTTCTATAAAAAGCAGATTGATGAGAACCAATCGGAAGTGAGGGACAGACTTCCTCTTTGGCTCTAGTCCAGGCATCTCAACCAACATCTGTCTAGAATTTGGTTCTCTTATCACTGTGGTGAGTTTCAAAGAGAATCTCCTTGTTCTCTTGTGAGTGCAAGCCATACTTTTAATATTAAAAATAAAAATGTTGTCTTATATTTTACCCCTCTTTAGGCTATGTAGTGTCTATAGACTAGTCCGACAAACTCCTAGGGGTAAACACGTATTTGCCTAATTCATGGCCAATTTAAACTCAGATCATAAATTTTCAAGGGATGAAACAAATTCTATCCTACTGATCACAGCGGCTTACTTACTTCAGCCTTAGATTGAACACTAAGACATTTGTTTAAATGGTATTAGTGCTGAAAACTGTCGATGCTTTTTGTGTTACCAACACAGGATTTCTGTTTGAGTAGTGCACAGATTTACAACAGGATTCAGTGTCTAGAGCCTAAGAGATGTTCCTTGTCAGTCAATTTTGCAACCCATCTGGGTCTCCCTCCACATACACTTTTCCATGAAGTTACTAGTTGGCAACTATAATAAACACTTTAAAATATGTCTAATGGAAGAAAAGTCAATCTAGCTTATTTTTGGCAGGAATGAACACTCAGTGTCCTATATTCTCTCTCAGAAATATCCATTTTCTCCTGCTAAATGCTACGTATATCAACATGGTCGTATAAAAGAAGACTCAAAGGAAATTTGGACAAAGAAGTCATTAAGCAATAAATGAAAACAGTCCCAAATGGACTGATTCTACAAGACAGAATATAAGTATTGTGTAGGAAGTAGAAATATTCCCACACTTCCAAGTGAAAAAAAAAACATTTTGTGTATTAAACATTTGAAGCACCCTATAGCTGTAGTTCAGTTCACAGCAGAAAGTAAACATTAGTTTTCTCTCCACCCTGCAAATTGGAGAGGTAGTCGGGAAGCATTTTCTTCCTGTCTTCCCCCAATGATCTCTACTTCCTTGGATGTTCTGAGACTATTTTCTACTTTAATAGGTATTCATTTTATATTTATTTGAAAACATGTCAAAGAAAAAATTTCTGCAGTGACAGGACTACCCAACTTTCCTCTTTTATGATCTTAGAATGGAATGAAAAAAAAAAAAACATTAGCTAACATGGTTCTTTAGTTTTTTCGATGTACCTGGCTATGAGCTCACCTGAGAGTCAGTCACAAAATCGAATCACTTCAAAACAAAAACTACTTTGAATCCTATGGCCGCAGCCATTGAGTCCCAGCCTTCCATGTCCCTGATACGTATACTAGCATGGTTTGCTTCTTAAGATAAACGTTCAAACTAAAACAATGAGTATGTCGAAGAGCACCAGGAGATACTCAAGACAATATAAAGGAGTTCACAGTCACATAAAAATTAACAGACACATGCAATTAACATCCCAAACAACCAGCCCCTTGATGAACACACAGCGTGCACACCACGAATTGGACCAGTGCCTACAGCCCACGAAGGTCTTTTCACAAGCTGGAATGCCTCGTCTATAGTGTCTGTGTACATCAGGACAAGATTAAAAATGTGTGCTGTTGACAAAATGTTGGTCCTCCTGAGTTTTGCTAAGAGCCTGTCCATGGTCGCTCAGACAGCTGTCCAAAGATACTTCAATAGCCACTTCTCTTGTTGCTTGTCCACGGAGGCCATCACTTGGGTACGTGTCTAGAGGGGGGCAGCCATTGTGCTCCGCACAGCCATTGACGTGGGCCAGAGGCAGGGCCCCGGGTGGGCAGCACAGCTGTTTCTCGCAGCGCTTGGAGATGCAGGGTGAGCTACAGAGCAACAGCAGATCCTTCTGCTCCGTGGTCTCCTTCGAGTCCACGTGCTCAAATTGGATGGTCACATTGTGGATGCCCGCATTGTGGAAGATTTCTCGAATTTTCATACTGGCGTCCTGATAGCCCCTGTCCTTCTGATACTTGATGTGCAGGGTGGCGATGATCTTTCCGCTTATCAGTTCCCAGATGTGCACTTCATGTACACTGCTAATCCCAGGCACGGCCGAGAGCTTACTCACTAGAACAGAGGAGAGCAGACCGACAGTCAGGTGAGTGCTGTATGGAGGCATGATGGTACCCGCCACGGGAGGGACGTGGTCCCTGCGAGCATTCTCGCCACAACGATGTATTTACAAGAACAACACGAAGAAAAATAGCTGTACTAGTATGAGTACATTTTCCAATAATCTTCTTTCTCCTTTCAGAACCCCTATGCCATCCATCATTAGCCCAAAAGAGGTAATTCAAGAAAACAAGTTTCACGACAACCAAAACAATTCCCAGGGTCGAGTTTACAAAGGAACGGACGCCCACGTGGGCTGTGTTGGGAATATAAAGCAGGATGCCTTTCTGGAAGGGGAGAACTTGGCAATATGGGCCAAACACTTTTACCAGCATTTCTAGTACCAGGAATTTAATCTAAAGGGATATATCCAAATGTTCATGCACAAAAATGGTTTGAGCGATGCTCCTTGTATTAATGAGGAAATGGAAACAAGAGTGAAATCAATTATATAAAATATGATACCGCCATTCACAAGTAAGTCGCATATCAAAGAATATGAGAAAAGGAATGTAAGCTATCTTTAAGAGAAAAAGCAAATAGTTTTACTGTGCATATGGCACAGTATTTCTTTCTTTCTTTCTTTTACAAACATCAGTGTGTATACACACACACACACACACACACAATTTTTTTAAGTATGTTTCACACCCATCACAGAACCCAACGCGGCACTTAAGCTAATGACCCAGAGATCAAGACCTAAGTTGAAATCAAGAATTGAAGGCTTAACCTACTGAGCCACCCAGGCGCGCCCACACACACACAAAATTTTATGCAGATAAAGGCTTGTGTTATTGAATGATTGATACAAGATATTAAAAGTGGTCATTTCTAGGTAGCAGGATTATAAAAGATTTCTATTTTCTTACTTAGAGTATTCTGTATTTTCCATACTTTCTCAAATGAGCATGTATTTAGAGAGATGGTATTGAAGAGGGATTATGAGCAAAGACGCTGTAGCCAGCTAGAGTTTGAATCCCAGGGTAGTCATGACCTTGGGTAATTTACCTAGCCCCCAGTGCCTCAGTCTCCTTATCTATAAATTAGGAAGAATAATGATGGTACCCCATAGGTTTACTTTAAGAATTAAAATGAGCAAATATAAATAAAGCACCTAGAACATTACCTAGCATGTCATAAGTGCCATAGAAGAAGTGTGCTCTTGTTACTATTTTTTTTAATTTTTTTAAAAATGTTATTTATTTTTGAGAGAGCAATCGCAAGCAGGGGAGGGGCCAAGAGGGGAGGAGACAGAAGATCTGAAGTGGGCTCTGCCCTGACAGCACAGAGCCTAACGCAGGGCTCGAACTCACGAACTGTGAGACCATTACCTGAGCCAAAGTCAGACGTTCAACTGACTGAACCACCCAGGCGCCCCATTACTATCTAATTTTTTAAAATGTGTTTTATTTTAGAAATACTTTTCCTCACCCATTAATAAACGTTTGCTGGAGAAAATGTGAAAATAAAAAAATAAAATAAAATGTGTTTGAAGATATATATATATTACTTTGTTAAAAGGCAATATATCACAAACTGGCTTTGATATGTTTATCTTGTTTCTTTAACTGGGCAACAACTTCCTGGAAAGTAGAGACGATGCTGTATATCTGCTCTCAGGTATCTCCTTCCCCACCTCCTACCTCCTCTGCCTGCGACATTGGGCAAATAGTAGGCTGCAGGAAATGAAGGCTGATTATTTTCATTCCGTGCAGTAAAGCAGCCAGAGAGTTGACCGCACCTACTGACCGTGAGACCCTAAACTAAGCAACGCTGCTAAACAGGCCCCCAAAGGCAAAAAGAACGTCCAGGAGAAAAGACTGCAGGGGAAGCGCCAGCTGTTAGCAATGGCTCGACCAACTGGTCCCAGCGCATGCTATTAAACATGGGTTTGGCAGGGCTGTGGCCCTCATCGCACAGTCACCCTGTAAATCACACCTTCACAGAGGAAAGCCTAGCCCTGGCCATACAATGTACTTAGACCCATTCAAACCTCATCTCAGGGACTTGTTATGAAGTAAGGTCTTCCAAGCCTCAGAGCCGCCTGGGCACCATCTCATGTTTCCGGGCTCACCGGTGGGGTAATGAGTATATAACACAAATATGCATGAAAAAAAATTTTTTTTAATAAAAACCTAATCTCCGTTTCTAGAAACGCTAGAAATAAAGTTGCAAATTCAGTTTCTCACCAACATCTGGATAGCTCCCATTTAGAAATTCTGCAAAGTTTAAAATATATATCCTCAGAGGCACATAACTAAGAGGAGAGTCTGACCTTCTGTGCGAGCAAAGCAAAGAAACGGATTTCATTACTGAACGAGGTCACGAATGATCTGAATTTAAAACACGAAACACGGACTTTTTTATGGTGTGATAAGAGACCTGGGGGCTTGCATGCCCATAAAACTCAATTAAATAGAATGCAAGATCTAGAAGATAAAGGGATGATTCACATTTTCAGAAGGAGAGTAAAAAATCAAGTTCTCGGCAGGGTGGACTTATTTGAATTCAAATAAATCTTTGACGTGAAGGTAAAAGCCGAGGAATAGCTACTGCCCAAGCTCCATATTCTCCAAGATTTGCAGCTGAGTCAGAGAGCATGAGTCGCAAAGGACCTTTGGTTCTTGGACCTGTGAGTCATGTTACTAGGCCATCAAACATATGATGGATGTCTCTATTGCCTGGTGATTTGAAGTGTTTCAGGATACACAAATCAAACCCTGCTCTGAAATAATGCTGGCCCTTTGGCCTGAAGAACGTCACGTGGGCATGGTTCTAGATAAGAATCATCTGACTTACTCAGCTCTTCCATGTCAACTCCTTTGGGGACCATCTGCAGCAGAATGGCACCAGTCTCCTTGATGAGCGGGAAGGCAGATGACAAAATGATGGCAACCATGACAATGGTCAGGCTGGGGTCGATGTAGCACTGCCAGTTACATGGGTCCTCGCTATTCAGGGGACGCACATAGAATATGATGGCCGTGATCACCACAACCACTGACCCCAGGGCATCGCCCATCACATGCAGAAGGACACCTGTCAGGAAGAAGGAAAGACCAATGAAGCACAGATCCAAATTCAGGGGCCATGTGACACTCAGGCACCGGGGTTCCCAAGTCTATGAATACCAGATGATATTTGTTTTCTTTTTGGTTAGAACAGCGGGATGGATTTCAATGGCGGGGGGGAAGGGGGGGAGGCAACTACTTCGCAGAAAACAAAACCCTAGGTCACCGTCCCAGGACCCAGAGAACCTGCTCCAGGAGGTTCTGAGCCGCACGCGCATCCAGGGAGAGGGACTGTGCCTCTTCACGGTGCCACACCACGGCCATCTGCCACCCACTGGAAGGTACTGAGCTGGCAAACAGGGGCTGTGCCAAAGGTTTCTTGTTCTTTCAGACAAGAATCTGTGACTTAAATTGTGTTAAACATTTTTAAGAGGAAAGGGAACTAAGATCTATCACGAAAATGGTTCTTTTTATTCCTTGTCTTGCCTCTCCCTTGATCCATTTTCTCCCTTCCCTACCTGCCTTTGCCTACTGCTCCCTTAGCCAGGGTCCTTCAAACCGGATATGGTTCAAGAGATCCTTAAGAAGGGAGTCCAGCAGGGGCGCCTGGGTGGCTCTGTCAGTTAAGCACCAGACTTGGTTTCACCTCAGGTCATGATCTCTCGGCTTCATGGGTTCAAGCCCTGCATTGGGCTCTGTGCTGGCAGCATGATGCCTGCTTGGAATTCTCTCTCTCCCTCTCTTTCTGCCCCTCCTCCACTTGTGCTCTCTCTGTCTCTCTCAAAATAAATAAACTTAAAAAAACTTTTTTAAAAAAAAGGAGCACCTGGGTGGCTCAGTTGGTTGAGCGTCTGACTTCAGCTCAGGTCAAGATCTTGAGGTTTGTGGGTTTGAGCCCCATGGCAGGCTCTGTCCTGACAGCTCTGAGCCTGGAGCCTGCTTCGGATTCTGTGTCCCCCTCTCTCTCTGCACCTCCCCCATTCATGCTTTCTCTCTCTCTCTCTCTCTCAAAAATAAATAAACATTTTTTAAAAAGTTATAAAAAATTTAAAAAATAAAGAAGGGACTCCTGCAATACTTCCACTGAAGAACCATTTGTTGCAATAAAATAAAACTAAAATTGAAGAGAAAATAACAAAAATTATGGCTGCTTTTACTTAAAGGCGCCACTCTTAACTCTGCAGATAATACACAATCCTAACAAAGAAGATCTGGGTGTCCAGTTGCATGCGAGACACAGGCTAAACTGGGATTTGAGTGAAAACCTTGCCAGGAGGATTATAAAAACATAAACTCTTAAGTCTTTTTTTTTTAACAGAAAGAAAGCAACATTAGACTCTTGCTATTCGGAGTATGGTATGCAGAGTAGCAGTACCGGCATCCCCCCAGAGCCTGTGAGACAGGCAGGGTCTCAGGCCCCACCTCGGATCTATGGAATCCGACACTATGTTTTAACCAGATCACCAGGTGATCCAAACTCACAGAACAGTCCCAAAGCCCCTGCTCCAGAGGAAAGCAGATAGATTAAGAAAGATCGGAAAGATCTCCAAGTGTCCCACAAACCCATTCGGTAGAATTAATCATGATCCAAAATACTAATCACTCACTCGTGGCTACAACTGAATGGTCTCACTTGGAAGACGGTTCAACTGGGCTAATGCTTCCTCTTGGTAATACTTGGTAATACTCAGAGGTAGTACTACCGCTGAGCAGCATCATAGGTAAAATGGCATTTGGTAGGCACACTAAATGCGATCTGTGGCCATATCCCTCCACTCCAAAAAAACACAGGAAGAAAAAGTATCTCCCCATTTCCTTCTGGCTGAGTATTTACTTATATAATAGGATCCTGGTTCAGTAAATACATTAAACAGTTCCATTTTCTAATTCTGTGCCCTTTTCCTCCCATCCCATCCCCAAAGGAACTTTTTACTCCCCAGTGTCTGTTCTGAGCCACAAAGAGAAAATCCCAAGAGTTGGTCCAGGAAAGCCTGAAGATCAAAGCTTTAACCCTCTCCAGGGAAGTACAAAAGACTACCCTAAAAATGTGAAGACTGAATATTTCCTTTATGCCTGAGACAGTTGTTAGTTTCATGCATGCCAGCCTGGCTTCCTCCATTAGACTCGGGATGACGTGAGGATGAGGGTCTGCCCTGCACTTCTTTTGTTTATATTGTCGCCCTGGAGGCGAACCATGTAGGCACTCAATCAAACGCTACTTTCTGGTTGGTCGGTCATAACTCCCATGACATAGAGTAACCTCTGTCTTTTACTTAAGACAGAGTAATGCTGGCTAACATGTATGCATCAGATGCTGTCGTAAGTATATTACACATATTTACATATTAAGTCTTTTTAAGGACTCTCTTAAATGGTTACTGCCTCCATTTTACAAATGAGGAAACTGAGGCATAGAGTAGCTACGTAACTTATCCAGAATCACAACTAGAAAGTGTGAGAGTGGGGACAGAAGTCTGGGCAGTCTGACGAGGGAACCCGTATGTATTCTGCCTCATATAACTCTTGCATTCCAATTTCAGGTTTTCCTTCTTAGAAATTTCACTATTAGCTCCTAAAAATTACATAAAATAGCTTTCAAACTTGTCTTTCCCATAATCCACAGTCGGATGCTTGACCGACAGCCACCCAGGCGCCCCCTCCCCCACCCCAGGTCTTTCTTACTTGAAAAAAAAAAAATTAGATACAAACATCTCATCAAAGGAGACTTGTTTTCAAATGATGTTGCGATTGCTGTTCATCTATTCATATTTACACTGAAATACAAAAGCTAATCGTCTTTCTGACACTCTGTTACAACACCTTTTAACGTATCACCCTTGATCCCATTAAATAAAATCAACCACTAGGACTGATGTGAATTTTTAAAGGATTGTGCTTTCGCCATTTTTAAAGGATCTTGCTTTCGCCATGCTTGGCACAAAATGGAGCATGTTTCTCAGAAGGCATTTGTTTTATTCCATTGAAATAAGAGAAACAGTAATGAAAATCTAGAAATGGGTTTTGTTCACAAGAATCCCCATCAGTTGTTTGTGCCCCTGGAGATCTGGGTTGGGAAGGGAAGACAGTCCTGCTAGTCCTGCTTTCTCAAGGAGTGGTTCAAACGTCAAAAATGTGGGGCGCCTGGGTGGCTCAGTCGGTTAGGTGTCCAACTTCAGCTCAGGTCATGATCTTGTAGTCTGTGAGTTCGAGCCCTGCCCTAGGCTCTGTGCTCAAAGCTCAGAGCCTGGAGCCTGCTTCAGATTCTGTGTCTCCCTCTCTCTCTGCCCCTTCCCTATTCATGTTCTGTCTCTCTTTCTCTCTCAAAAATAAATAAGCATTAAAAATAATTTTTAAATAAATAAATGTCAAAAATGTAACTGCTCAGTGGACCGTCTACAGTGGTGAAGCAAGCCACTGGGCGTGGGGTGTACAGGCAGTGTGGACACTTGGAAAGGGCAGAAATGTGAAGTAGGAGCCCAGGAAGCCAGCCCTGCCTCTGCTTCGAGCCCCAGTGACTTGGGAAGTCACCAGACTCTCTGGATCCTGTTTCCTTATCTGCAAAGTGAGCAGGTAGAGTCCATTCCTACTAAGGCCTTTCCAGCTGTAACGTTCTGTCTGCCTTCTCCGAATCATGGCTCCAAATGGTTCAGACACGGGGCCTGAGGGGAGGCCAGCCTTCCTCATGGCCTGGAAGATGGAAAGGCTCCTGCCAGCCACAGCAGCACAGGCACTGACAGGAGCTCACTCTCACCGAAGAGGTGCAGGGGTGAGCCTAGCAACTCCACCCACTCCCTAAACGACAACGGCTCCCACCTGGTGAGATTCTTACGAATGCCAAGTGACTCCTTCAAGAAGGGGGCCTGGCACAAAGCACGCACTCCTCCCGCATCGCCCAAGCGCTTCCCGCGCCTTGTCTCACAACAACCTCATGAAGTAGACATTACTCTCCTCATTTTAAAGATGAGGGAATCAGAGGCTTAGAGAAGTCCAGAAACTTGCCCATTGCCAGAGTCTTAAACAGGAGTCAAGACCCCAAACTCAGGCATCTTAAGCCCAAATCCTGATCTTTCAGCCACTGCATTATTCACTCCTGTCAGAAGCTAGATGTGCACCCGTGGACCACGAGGCTCGGCCAGGTACAACAAGGCACGTTACCTCTGACATTTTTCCACCTAGGTGCTCCGACCGCTTTAGACTGAAGATCGGCCACGTCATACACGTTTCCCGTACATTATGCTTCCCAAACAAGGTCATGCTATCTATCAGCCCTGCTCGTCATTCCTCGGCATCTTCCCACCTACCTGTTCTCTTTCTCTGCAACATAAGCGTGAATAATTAACACAATGTGCTTGGAAAAGTTAAAGTGCTATGAAAATATATAATACATATATATTATATAGTATATATGATGATATAACATATCATATATATAATATATAGAACACTTTTGATGGATAATATATATTTTTTTTAACTGAACCTAAAGAAAGATAAAGGATACTGATTTTTCATTACAGATTCTTTCCAAAAAGACTGACTACCAAGCACTTTAGAAATTCCCCTGCTACAGTTCAATTTTTAAAAGCCGATTCGTTTAGAAATGTTTTGGAGCCCATGTGTGGTTGTTACTATTGTTTGGGGGTTTTTAGGCTCTTTTTTTCCGATTTTCTTTATAGGTCCCTTCTGGGTGCCACTTTGTGAAACAGACGGGAGCCTCTCAAAAACGAAAGTGTCTCCTGGATTATTGCTTTTTCTCTATACTATTTCCAACTAAGTCCCACAACAGGCTTCCCCAAATCATCTGAAAGCGAAGGGCTGCATAACCCTCGTGGAAACCCTCAAAGTCAAGATTGGGGCTTCTCGAGTCACTCTGAAGCAAATTCTCTGCCCAAGAAGTTGAAAGAGAGAAATGCTGGATACAATCTTGGTGTCTGGGTGAGAAATGACCTCCCTGAACTCCTGAACTCCCAGACTGACCTTTGCCCGGCCGTACCTGTGACCTTGAGCACATGGTAGAGGGAATGCCAGTAATGTGCCTTCCCCGTGCCTCACCAGAACCCCCGCTTTGGGCCTGGAAGTAGAGATTCAAGTGGGCCAATGGACCCATCACAGACGCAGATTTCTGGCGCAAGTAAGTGAGGTATGAGGGTCATTCGGCAATGCCACCTTGGATAGCAGCCACCCACTCTCGCCTCACCTTTCTCAAAATTACATTCAATTGAAATAGGTCGTATTTGACATTAGCAATATCCAGAGGTGGGCAAAACCGAGTAAAGTAACAGCACACCACTGATCTGTGAGGCTCCGCGGCAGGCAGCATTAGCTCGGCTCTAAGCAGAGCAAGGATAAATCATTAGCAGCTAGTGGCTCCCTCAGAATCAATGCAGTGATTAGGCAAGACACGAGGGTCATAGTCTATTCATGCGACTGGCCTACTTTCTAACACACCTTACTGATAGGCAAACAGAAACGGAGAGCACAGCGCAGTCCATATGCACTCCTGAAAAGGATTGAAAATTGACCCAAAGGTAATCCTACCTCTGATATTCAGGGCTTCCGACTTTTTCTCCTTTTTTATAGTCTCTTCTGGCTCATTCTGGGTGTTCAGAGAATCACCTGCATTCAAAGAAGAAACCTTGTGTTGTGTATAAGTTCTACAAACAAAAAGAACCAATGGACTCAAAAAACAGTTTTTGTTATTTTAAACTCCCACTAGCTCATCAGACCCCCCCTACCTGTACACACACACACACACACACACACACACACACACACACACACCCCAGAATGGTACATTTTGGCCTTGACATCAGCCTTGTGATCCACCTTTGGACTTCATTCACACCCTACTCAAGTTAAAAAAAAAAAAAGAGGCAAGTGGGAGCCCGCCCCATCCCCAAACCCCTAAGTAACCCCCAGGGGGACAGAAGGATGGGCAAAAGGGGAGGGAGCAAACGAAGCGCAGAGAGCGTCTAAGGAAGGGGGGCGGGGTGGGGAATGCTATCTGTTGCCCAATAATAACTGATTTTCAAGACAATCAATACTCCAAAGCAGGATAAGGGGAAGGGGAAAGAGGCAAAAAAAAAAAAAAAAAAAAAAAAGAGGCGTGAGGATCCAGTAGGAAACACAAGAAACTGGAGAATACGATAAATTAGCAGCAGAGAATTAAAGCCGAGCTGCAGAGGCAGTGGATTTTAAATAAACACACACACACACACACACACACACACACACACAGAGAGAGAGAGAGAGAGAGAGAGAGAGAAGCAGCAGCCGCCACCAGCAAGAAGAAGAGGGCGTGGATGCGGAGGAAGGGACGCGCGCGCGGAGGGAAAGGCAGGGAGGTCCAGAGGATGCAACCGAAAGGCACCTGCTACGTTGGAGAACACCGTCGCCCCCCGCTCCTCCTTCCGGTCCGCGGAGGTCGCGCAGCCCGTGGCGGCCGCGGGCGGGCCGGGGCCGGGGCCGGGGGCGCCCGGCGGGGCCCCGATCGCGCGCGGGGTGCGGTCCTCGGCCGGCGGCGGCGGCGGGCGGCGGCGGCGGCGGCGGCGGGGGCGGCAGCAGGCGAGCCAGGCGGCGCAGTCCTGGAAGATGAGCAGCCCCAGCACGTTGACCGCCAGCCCCAGCGCGCCCACGATGAGCACCAGCTCGGGGTCGTCGATGCGCTCGGGCCGCGCCAGGCGCAGCACGGCCTCCACGGCGATGGTGAAGCAGAGCGCCGTGAGGAAGACGGCGTTGCTCAGCGCGCCCAGCACCTCGGCGCGCGCGTAGCCGTAGGTGGCCCCCAGGCCCCCGCGCGGCCGCCGCGCCACGTAGCCGGCGCCCAGCCCCACGCACAGCGAGATCAGGTCGGACAGCATGTTGAAGGAGTCGGACAGCAGCGCGATGGAGTTGCCCAGGTAGCCCGACACCAGCTCGGCCACGAAGAAGGCGACGGTGAGCACCAGCATGAAGAGCAGCCGGCACGTCTTGCCCGAGTAGCGGCCCATGTCGCCGAGCCGCCGCCGGCGGGGGCGCCCCTGCGCGGCCCAGCCCGGTAACCGCCTCCGGCCTCGCCGCCCGCCGGGCGCCCGGCTTCTCTTATAAGGCGGAGGCACACAGCGCCCCCGGTCCCGGCACGTCCAGAGTCTAAGGGAGTGGCCGCGGCGGCAGTCTCTGAGGGCCCTCGGGCCGCCCGCGAGGCCCCTTCCCCCTTCCCGCGTCCCGGCCCCACTTGGCTGGCGGCCACCGGCCAATGTCTGGCCTTCTAGGACCGCGCTGGGCCGAGACGGGGCGGCTGAGGAGAGGGGGCGCGTCTCAGCGCCACTCAGCCTGGGTGGGATTCACCCACCGACTCCGCTTCCCGGGTCCCTCCCATCCCGGGGCGCTGACTGTTGACTCTGGGCGATAAGGACCTTGGCTGCTGTGGGGCGTGTGCGCTGTGGTGGACGTGGACACCTACGTGTACGTGCCCAGACGCGGCTCGCATTATAGATTCCACATTAACCCGGGGAGGCCCCGGCCAACTCTGCCCAACCTTTGCCTGTCGCGAAGCCGGAGCCGAGCCCTCACGTAGCTTCCCCACTCCACCACAGCCCGAGGTGTAGCTGTTTTCTCCTCTCCTTGCGCATCGCCTTGGCCCCAAGAGCGGGTTACCCTTGCTATCACCGCCTCACAGCACGGTGTCGTCCCTGTGCCCTCCACCTCACCACCACCACCAGCAGCGTCTTCCCTCACAAGACCTCCCACCAGGTGAACTGCGGGCGGCCCTGGAGGAGAGCACAGGTCATACTTTCTAAGCATGGCACTCCCACACAGCGCTCATAACTGCGCTTGCCCCGTGATGGGCACACGTCCCTTGACCACCGACGAAGGGAGGCCAGGCCTCCTCTGTGTACTTGCCTCGTTTTCCATTGCAGAGAATATTCTTCTCACCCCCATGTGTCCCTCACAGCATGACCTGATACTCAAAGTTCAATCGACTGACCTCCATGAAGGTTTATTCCAAATAAAGCCTTTCCTGTTGACAACAGGCTCAGTTCCAAGTAAAAGTTATCCAGAAGAGAGCTGTCCCCAGGACTCTGGGAGAGGCCCAGCACCAGAATCCTTGAAGAAGGGGTGTTTGCTGTTGGGTGCTCGGGGAGGGGTCATGGGAGAGTCCACGGTTTTCTTTCTTGGTTTGTTTTTGTTTTATATTCTTTTCTCCCTCCCAAAAGGATCTGAATGTGAAGTCTGGTGATCTCGATTCCTCCTCTCCTGTCCCTCACCCCTGAACCTTAACCTTTCCTGAAACACAGCTGGTTTCGGCTTGGAAAGAAATGCATCCGTTGTAGCAGCACACTCTGATTCTAGCCCCGTTCATTGCCTTAGCCTTGTAGAACATGACCTTGTCTTTCGGCGTTCTCTAAAGGGCCCTCACAGGCATCCTTGATCTGAGGGCTCCACCTTACGTGAGCTGAGCACCCAAACTCAAGAAGCCCATTAACCATTCCCCGCCCCCGGCCTCCAGGAAAATATCCCTACACTGAAACTTGAGAAAATCGATCATTTAAAGGATCTCTACAAATTAGTATTAAAATGGTCAGTAATTTAAAAGAAGCAAAGAGATATAGATAGGCTGATGAAAGTTTTGAAGCTGTCTGGCCTTGGATCCATTCCTTAATTGTCTGGGCTGGTTTTCACTACTGTAAAAAGGGAATAATCATAGGGTCTTCTCATATGTCTGTGAGGATGAAACGGGTTAGTAAGTATGAGGTGATTATAACAGTGCCTGGCACAGAGTAAGCACTCAATAAGTTGTTAGCTGCTTATTAAAAAGTAAAAAAAAAAAAAAAGGAAGAAGAAGAAGGTGTGGGGTGAGGGGGAAGAAATTGGGCGGGAAGAGGAGGGAAGAGCAAAGTGGTCCAGAGGGCCACATGTCACCGTTACCCTGCTAGCGCTCATATTAGCACCACGGCATGCGTATAACAGAATTGCTATCGAACTACAGATGCCTCACTCTGATATCAAGAAAGATATCCCAGTTTCTGGCTTAGACTGTCTTCGAAGTATGAAGCCTTTGAAACACATCAGGCAGGACAGCAAGCAAAGCTGTCAGGACAAGATGGAGGCCTCGTGCAAATCACGTGACAGCGCTCCCGCAGTCCCTGCTGATTGCATTTCTTCCTCACTCACGACTGAAAGAAAACCCTGAGGTCAACAGAAATATATCACTCGGGCCTGTTACTCAGTCGTTCTCCTAACTGCAGGCAGATAAGAGTCACGTCACTGCCCCAGGAGGGCAGTCAATGGAACTAGAAAGCCGTCAGGCAGCTGAGGAAGCGCAGGAGGGAGCTGTGTCTGAGGGGCTCTGCCCAGGGCTTGGCCTTCCAGACAGGCTGAGGGTGTCAACAAAAGGCGCTTAAGAAAAATGTTTTAACTAGCTAACTATGATTAGATGGATAGACGGATGGATAGACAGATAGGTAATAGAATATAGTTTATGTATAGAGAGAATATATTTAATCTAGTTCATTGACAAATATCGAGGTTGTGTCTTACACTTTCCTGTATAATGATGAGGTTTCGAGAGGTTTGTCTCATGGGCTCCGACTGCCCGGCCCTGTGTTGAGCACTTTATAGACATCATTTCATTTCACACTCACAACTGACTCATAAAATAAGCACTGTTTTATAGGTGAAGCCCAGAGCCCAGGGATTTTAAGTCACTTGTCCAAGATCACATAATATGTAACTGATAGAATGGAGGTCTGATCTAGGCGTCAAATTCTAGGGCTTACAGACTTCACCCCCACATTATACTAAGTTGATCATTTTCAGCACTCCTTTTGTTCTAAACAAATGATTTTTTAAGTTTTACTTTTATTGACATAGAACTTGATATGCTACAATTTATGAAGTCAGAGATTATAAGACTAAACGTTCTTCCTACACTGGTATGGACTCAGAAATTAACAAGTGTTTTTTAAGAAATTGAAAAAGCAGATGTTTTGTTTTCTTTTCTTTTTTAATTTTTTTAATATTTATTTTTGAGAGAGAGAGAGAAAGAGTGTGAGCAGGGGAGGACCAGAGAGAGGGAGACACAGAATCCGAAGCAGGCTCCAGGCTCTGAGCTGTCAGCACAGAGCCCAACGCAGGGCTCGAACTCATGAACCGCGAGATCATGACCTGAGCTTAACTTGGACGCTTAATTGACTGAGCCACGCAGGAGTCCCTGTTTTTATTTTTTTTCTAGTTGGCAAGAGATGATGCTAGCTTCAAGGAGGAGAATGGACATCTGGTCCGAGGCACCAAACTCTTACTCTTATAAAAGAGGGAGCTCATTTGCCCCCTAGCTCCTGCCTCCATATTTTAAATACATCATCAGAAGCTGGATACTCCTCGCCCTTCGCCCAGCTCCGAACCCACAGACCATGATATATCACGACGACTTTCCAAGAGAAAATTGCCCCTCTCTCTCAAACAAAACAAAAGAGAGGACAGGGCAGGAGGCACCTGGGGGGCTCAGTTCATTGAGTGTCCGACTAGATTTCGATTTAATCTCAGGTCAGGATCCCAGGGTCGTGAGAAGGAGCCCTGGACATGGAGCCTGCTTGAGATTCTCTCTCTCTCCCTGTGCCTCTCCCCAACTCGCACTCACTCTCTCTCTCTCAAAAAGAATAAAAAAAAAAAGAAAGAAAATTGCTTCTCCATGCAGCTGAGGAATCTTGTGTACACATCAGCTCCTTGTTGGCAAATTTAGATAACATGTATATCAGATCCACTTCGTAACACAGATACTTTTTATACCCAAAAATGTGCATTATGTCTCTCAAAATGTTTTAGAGTACAAAAAAATTTAAAAGACTCTTTACTTGAGGTGACCACATTTTTTTTTTTTTTTTTATAGAGGCCTGAGGTGTGAAGAAGATAAGGAGTCGGTCAGTGATCAGCTCCGCTGTGCACGGGCTGTTCTGGGAGAATCCTGGGCAGCACTGTGAGCCACAGCCCACCCAGAAGGAGCGGATCCGACACGACTTTAGAGCGTGCCCATCAGCCAGCCACGGTCTCCCCAAAATGCCACCTTCTTGCGGCAACGTGTTGTGTCTGCTCCTAGCTCTACGCCCGGAAGTGGTAAGAAGGCAAGTCCCATCGTAACATCGATAATACACCTTGCTTATTGAACAAACAAGCTCTAGATAATTCTAGGTTTGTACTCACTTCAAGAAACCTGGAAAGAGAGAGTAGCATAGCAGTTAGTGATTTGACCTTCGGAGTCAGACAGACTTGGAACCAAATCCGAGCTCTGCTGCTCACTTGGGTGACCCGGGGCAAGTTCCTGACAGCCTCCTCCTCTTTCCTTGTGTGTGAACTAAAGATAATAATAGTATGTATCTTGCGGGGCGGCTGTGAGGCTTATGTGAGGAAACATGTCAATTGCTTAGTAGTGCCAAGTTCGTAAGTAGGGTTCACTCAATAAATGTTAATAAAAAATAACTACCACTTTGATTTTTAAATCCAAGTGTAGGGAGGGAGAAATATTTCCTTCATCTCCTTTCACCAAAGGATCCACACAGGGTTACTGTTAGAGAAAAATATGTTTAAGGAATGCTTTGCAACTTAATCTAAAGAGCAGCAAAACTCATGCAGATACAAGATAAAATATTTTTGAGGGGCGCCTGGGTGGCTCAGTTGGTTAAGCGTCCGACTTCGGCTCAGGTCATGATCTCACGGTTAGTGGGTTTGAGCCCCACCTCAGGCTCTGTGCTGACAGCTCAGAGCCTGGAGCCTGCTTCAGATTCTGTGTCTCCCTCTCTCTCTGCCCCTCCTCCATTCACGCTCTGTCTCTCTCCGTCTCTTAAAACTGAATAAAAGTTAAAAAAAATTTTTTTTAACGATAAAATAGTTTTAAGCTCCTGCAGCTGGAAGGGAAATGCCATAGTCCAAATGTTTGTGCCCCCACCCCAAATTCTTATGTTGAAATCCGAACCCCCATAGGTGATGGTATTAGGAGGTGTGGGGGTTTGAGAGATGATTAGGTTATGAGGTGGAACCCTTAAGAATGGGATTCATGCTCTTATAAAAGAGACCCCACAGAGCTTTCTAGCACCTTCCACCACATGCGGACATAGCAGAAAGGCTCTGGCTATGAACCCAGAAAAGAGCGCACACCTGACCGTACTGGCAGCCTGATTTCGGACTTTCCGCCTCGAGAACGGTAAGAAATAGCTTTCTGTTTGTTATGAACTATCCAGTCTGTGGTATTTCGTTAGCAGCCCAGATGGACTAAGACCCTGTATAAGAACCCAAGTTACCAACTATCAAGTGCACAGGTATAAACTCAACGACTTTGATTTATATATCACACCAGGGATGATGGGGTTGGGCTGTTTGATACAGCTGGCAGTAACAATGCCATGTTAGTTGGGGTCGGCTTGTCTGTGTGGGCACTGCAGCTCTGGGCTGTGTGCTTCCTACCATCTGCCGATCCCCAGGGCTCCCCCAGGAACTCATGGGGATGCGCCCATGCGTGAGGCTTCGAGAGGGAAGTGGGGGCAAGTGAAAACGAGCTCAAGAAAGGGGATCCGGCTATTGGGACGAAGGGGAAAAGGATTAGAGGCAGAACTGGGGATTCAGGGGCGCCTGGGTGGCTCAGTCGGTTAAGCGGCCGACTTCGGCTCAGGTCACGATCTCACAGTCTGTGAGTTTGAGCCCCACATCGGGCTCTGTGCTGATGGCTCATCAGAGCCTGGAGCCTGCTTCGGATTCTGTGTCTCCCTCTCTCTCTGCCCTTCCCCTGCTCATGCTGTATCTCTATGTCTCTCAAAAATAAATAAACGTTAAAAAAAATTAAAAAAAAATTTTTAAAAAAAAAAAAAAAAAAAAAAAAAGAACTGGGGATTCAGGAAACACATCATCCAAAACTCCTCACTTCCTGACAGTGTTGGGGTGTGACTCCTGCTTGGTGAACAGGAGAAAAAAAAATCTCAACTGGAAGCAAAATCTGAAAAAAAAAAAAAACTCAAAGTTGCAAGAAACAGGGAGAAACTCTCCCTTGATATTGATTCTAAACCCAATAATAGTTTTAGCGGTAAGTTAAGTCTGCTGTTAGCTAATCATTTACAGAAGGCCTTTACATGTGTTATTTAAGTCCATCTGGAACATTCTCACACAAACAGACTTCTTTACTGCTAGGTCCACCTTAACTTTTAGACCCCAGTAGTTCCCCTTTCTGCAGACTTGGTCACCTACGGTCAGCTGCGCCCTGGAAGGCGACCCTCCTGATGTATCCTCAGAAGTCAGTAGTAGCCTAATGCTACGTCTGGATGCCTACGTCATTCCCCTGCCTTCATCTCCTCACCCAGGTATTTTATCATCTCACATCATCACGAAAAGAGAGAGTACAGGACGGTAAGATATTCTGGGAGAGAGAGAGAGAGAGAGACCACATTCACATAATTTTTATTACCATTCATTTCTAAAATCTGTTTTCTTATTAGCTGTTATTGTTCATCTCTTACGGTGCCTAATTTATAACTTAAACTTGGCCACAGATGTGTATGTATAGGAAAAAACACAGTTTGTATCGGGTTCGGGACTATCTGCGGTTTCAGGCATCGACTGGGAGGTCTGAGAACCATACCCCATGTGAGTACGTATATGAAAATGAGAAAAAATCGATTTGCCCAAGAAGTTGTAGGAATAATTGTGAGGGGTTCAAATAAAGCCTATAAATAATATCTTCACCTTTATCTGCCAAATGCACGGGCCGGTTCAATATTCAGGGTCCTGGAGTGGAGAGGTGCGGGTTTTGGAGCCACTCGAACCTGGGATGCAATCTTGGCTCCATCAGTTGTTAGCAACTGGGCAAGTCACGTAACTTTTCTGAGGTCTGTGTCCTCCTCTGTCATCTGGAGGTAGAGATATCCTCTCACACAGCGTCTGTGAGAATTAAAAGGAGATAGCCCAGAGGAGACACCGCAGGGTGCTCTCAGAGTAGACAGTTGACAAAGAGCGGCTCCTTTTCTTGCCATCTGGCTGTCATCATTCCCAGGACTGTTGTTGACTTGTGATAGGTACCAGTGTGGAATCCCCTTCCCAGTTATTTAGATTATCCTATTTTTATTGATATAAGATTGTCTATTTCCCTTCGGTTCATCCATTTAGAACTAATTAGCTGTTGATTAATAAGAAGTATTATGAATGTAAAATATTGGTTAAGTAAAATATATTAAGAATATAAACATATTTAAAATAAAATATTTTACAAGTCTAAAATTCCAAACTTCTCAGCTATCATTATTACTATACTTCCTCGTCCATCACGGCTCTATCATCTGCTATTGTGTGGCAGAAGATCAGAGAGAATCAGGGCGATCGAGAGACATAACTTTATGACCGTCCAAAAATCAGAAATTGTATTGTCTATTACAACGAGGTCTGGAGGAGAACTAAGATTCTTGACCTCTGGACACAAAATTACTGTACAACTTAGTCAGCCACTAAACTTCTGAGCCTTAGTTTCCTAATCTGTCAAATAAGAACCTCATACTACTTAGGGCATGTAGATGTTTTGACCATCAAATGAGACAATGAAGGTACAAACAGGAAGACAAAGAGAAGGCATCCTGTTGTTACAGTTACGGAGCCACAATCAACATGAGTTCTAGAAAGCGAGCACTGTTATCTGTAACCACCAGTAATGTAAATGGGTCAGCCAAGGTTTTAGGTTGCCTGGAACCACCCCCATGCCCTGCTTCCTTCTGGTAGGAAGTCCTGTCCTCCTGGGACACGGACGTGGGTGTATAACCGATGCTGAGCCAAACATAGCTCCTCATTCCCTGGCCTTGGTGCTTGATTCAAAGGATGGGCACTTGATCCAAGATGGATGGGCCAGAGTTCTTTTCTTGAAGTTTTCAAAATATATCAGAGAGAGAGAGAAAGAAAGAGAGAGAGAGAGAGATTCCTTTTTTTATCTTGTTACTAAGCAGACAAAGTGAAGAGGTGACTTGGACTCCTTAATAATCATGTCTCCCCCATGCTGGGCTCTGTGCTGAGAGAGTTTGGGACTCTCTCTCCCTCTCCTTATGCCCTTAACCCCCCTCTCAAAATAAGTAAACATGTCCAAATAAATAAATAAATGGCAGACTAAATATGATTCCTCCCCAATGGTTGGAAATTATTCCTGCTCCATTTTTCTGCCTCCTCCAAAGGAAAACCTCCTGAAAACACTGTCATGGTCTTTACTTCCTCAAATTCCATTCTCTGTCACCCATGCAATGCCACTTCTATCTTCATGACACCACTAAAAAGACTTCGTGAAAGCCTTACTCACGACCTTCTCACACCTGAATCCATTGGTTTTCCGCGCTCATCTTGGAGTTCTCCACAACATTTGCTACTGAAGACCTTGCTTTCATCTTTAAAGACTTTCTCCATTTGATAGCTGAATAATGTACCCGCCTGGTTTTCCTTCTATCTCATGGGTAGTTCCTCCTCCTCCCCTAAATCTCTAAATGTTGGCGGGTCCAGGACTCAGTCTTAGGCTCACTAATCCTGTCCATCTATGCTCGTTCCTTTGGTTAGCTCGCCCAGTCCATCCTCCAGGACTTGGCTCATGCTATTCCCTCCTTCTGGAACATTCTCTGCGCCACTCACCTTCTCTCCTCATGCCTTAGGCCTCAAAAGCCACTTCTTCAGGGACCCTTCCCTGTTACCCACTCCCTCTCTGGCCTGCAGGATGATGGGAAATAAAATAAAAAGAAGAGGCAAAATAATAAAAGAAAAAGGGAGCAAGGAAGAGAACGAACGAACATAGTTCACATTGGAGCTCACAGCTTTTTGTGTTAAGGAGACTCTCCATTCCCCAGGCTTTGCCTTTCCACAGTGGCACCTCCACAGGAGTAATACTCCTGGCCTCTTTCTGTCTCTTGCCCAGCTTTTCTTGGAAGCCAGGTAACTACTCCAATGACTAAGTGTGGGAGAAAGACTGGAGCTCGCTCAGCCGACCTCTTCCGGCCTTTCTTTTTCAGATTCGCCTTCCTGCAGAGACCTGCAATCCCGGTCCGCAGGTTTGGGAGGGAAACTACCTGGGACTGGGTGGGTGAGTCTAATTCTGGGATGAACTATTAAGCCTTTTGCTGCTACACATCTAAGCCATATCCTATAATGTGTCATATCTACAATAAAGTTGGTATTATGTTCAATTGTACCTATATCTCATCTAACAATTGTTTCCAAACCTAGGAGAGTAAGAAAGAGGTATTATTTATTAGTCCCTAAAGCCTTAACATACTGGTGAGTGGGCAGAAGCCTGGAGAAGGATTAAGCTAAGAATGTACAGGCCAAAGTAACACATGGCAACTGAAGCTTCTGGTGGGACAGAGCAGGTGCTGGAAGGTTTTAGGGCTCCAGTAAGTGTGAGCCTGGCAGCATTTTGACCTTGGCAAGTGACAGCAGCTTATTGCCTACAGAAAAAAAAATGACTGTCGTTATAGCTGGAGGGCTGTTTCACAGGTCCTCGTGAGCATGAGTTTTCAAGGCTAGTTTTACTCTATGCTTCAGTCTTAGGTACGGTGAGCGAGAGGGAGAGCACAGTTATGCTTCACAAATAAGAAGGTTGCACCAGAGGAAGGGAGTTTTCCTGAAGCGAGACAGATGCAAAAAACAAAGGGAAATGCACACATATCTAAATATTCTTAACGAGGGGATTAGATGAGATCAGACTGGGGACCAGGAACCAAAGAAATCTTTCAGTTCAGAAGCAGAAAGACAAGATTTCAGACAGCTGATTGGGCTCTGGAATGTTTCTGCCACCACCAGAGAGAACCAGAGCCAGGAAACTATCAAAAGTCCTCCTCTCAAAGCTGTCAGTACTGTCTGAAATAAAAGCAACTGTAAGACCTATGTGATGTCCCCCTAACCCCCACCATA